>JAFIDM010052976.1:0-26848 GCA_023159025.1 Thereuonema tuberculata | reverse complement strand
GTTGTTAGTTATTGTGTGTTATTTTACTTTTTCTTTTATGATATTAACATTGTACACACGTTAATTTTGATTTTATTACTAATATATATATAGACTAGTGGCAAAATTGTGGAAACCTTTTAGAAAATTCGTGTTTTGGAGGTTTCGTGGCTCTGAACAACAACTGTTTTTAAACTAATAATAATGTACATCATTAGAAACATAATTTAATGAGAATGTAATGAACTAAACTGCATTGAGTTATAATTATTCTGTCAACAGTTACAGCCAAATAACCAAAAAAAAAGTTAACACAACTGCTTCAGTAGAAAGAAGTGGATTTTCCTAAAGTCAAAACCGACCAATGAGAGTGATTGTTTTCAAAGCCAATCATGTGCTGTTATGATACAGCAAGGAACCAATAAGGTGCTAGCATGAATTGCCTCTCATTTCAGTTAGTATTAGCATCCTGTTCAGTTATCAAGAGTGTAATCAAGTTGGTCGTACGTTTTTTTGTTGTTGTTTGTTTTGTTTTTTGTTCAAAGTTTAAGAGTACTGTATGATAGGTTTGACTGGTCACCTAGGAAAAGAACTAAAATACTAACTTTGTACGAAGAAGGGTACTCCTATGAAGAAATCATTAAAAAAAATTGGTGGAAATATAACCAAAGGTGGGATTTCGAAGCTATGTAAGAGATATCAAGAGACTCAATCCGTTCACAACGCACCAGGTAAAGGCAGGATAAGGTGTACAACAGTTTATGATGACAGGAAAATTAAAAGACTGAGCTTAATTGACAAAAGAAAATCATCTAATTCAATTAAAAATGAATCATCAGAATGTGGGTTTCATATGAGTGCAAGGAGTATTAGACGCAGACTCAAAGACTTCGTTTTAAATTCCAGAATTCCAAGGAAAAAGCCCACTTCTATCTCCCAAACAAAGAATGAAGAGATTAGAATGGGCTAAAAGCATATTAATTTAAGGGAAATAACATTTTACTTCTAGAAGTATTAGGCCTGACTTACACCCTATAGAAAATTTGTGGAGCATTTTCAAGAAACATGTCAGTCAGAAGCAACCTAAGAATAATTAATAGAAGCTATAATTCAATCTTAGTTCCGTATTACAACGCCTGATGAACACTTGGTTCACTCCATGGAACGCCGTTGTAAAGCCATAATTGCCGCAAAAGATTTCCAGACGAAGTACTAACAGTGAAATACAGAGGGTTGTTTACAATCTATGGTAACGATTTGCATGGCGCGTGACGACGCAACCAATCACAGTAGGTATGCAAATTTATGCAAACGTACAGGTGAGTACTTAAAGATTAGTGTGGAGGGGTGCGGGTTAGTTTGTTCGGAGAAATGCCGCCGAAAGTGTCACAGTTTTGGGAAGGGTACGTTACAGCCCTTTCCGACGCGAAATTTAGTTATTCCGCAATAATTACGGCATGTAGAAAAAGAGGTTTCACCATTTCGAAGAAAGGAGTTCATAATGTGTTGGCTGGTGTTGGTTTGGCCCATACAGGACAGATTTCCGCGACTGAAAAGCAAGCAAATCCAAGGAACCTATAAGTCTCACAAAGACTGTCATTCAGAAAGTCAAGAAAATGGTAACGGGGAACAATCCAGCGACCCAAAGGACCATTGGGGCGAAGGTAGGAACATCTCTTCGTACCGTAAACAAGATTATCCATAAAGATTTGGGACTTCAAAAGAGACATAAAAGCAAGGTTCACAAGCTCTTACCAATGCACATTTCAGAACGTAAGACAAATTGCAGAAAACTGTATGAACGACATCTCGCTGGGGATAAATGGAAGTATGTGGCCACATTAGACGAAGCATATGTTTATCTGTCCGACTGCAATAAACCAAGAGTGATTTTCTATCGCCCAGTGGGAGCCAAATCGTTTCCAAATTGGTACAGAGAATGTCGTGAAACTTTTTCGAAGGGATTCATGATCGTTGCGGGTTATTCCTATCAAGGCAAGCTACAGATACGGAGGTTGGCTCAAAATGTAAAGGTGAATTCTGCCTACTATCAGGATCACGTACTGACACCAATTTATACACAGGAACTACCTGCTCTTTACGGAAACGACGCGACGTTTCCAAGGTCCGTCTCCACCAAGACAAGGCGTCCAGCCATACGTCCAAATCTTCAATGTTCATCTCCTTAGCAATTTCCATGGCTTTTTCTTTGAGAATCATGGTAGAAATCGGCACATTTTGCGATCTGGCATATTTTAGCCATCGAACTAAAACCTCCTCGATCTCGTCAAACTTCGATTTCCTCATTCTCTTTCTTTTGTCTTTGCAGTCAGCTTCTTCAATTACTTGTTTCGATGAAAGAATATCGTTTAATTTAGTCCTGGGAATATGGTGTTCTTTGGCAAAAGCTGTTTTCGAAGCATTTGATTTTTCAAAAAATGCAATGAAGTCTTTCAACGAGGTAAGTTTTCGTTTCCCTTGCATGTTAAAAACGTAATCGAACCACGAAATTGCTAGAGAAAAAGTAGCCCTTCTAGCGGGGTTTACTCGCTATGAAATGAAGTCACACTCAAGAAAAACTTCTACACGCGACAGAGTCGCAGCGAGAAGTGTCCCCCGAAGGGGTAGGAAAGGAATGAAGTGACAGGCATGGTCGAAAACTTCCCTTAAAGGCTTGGCTTTCTTAAAGTGAAGGGGCGGGACTGAAAAGACAACACGATGGCATGCAAAATGGAGAAGAAGATGCTTTTAGCCATTATTGAGGGTTACGAGTTATCCGGAGTAGAATTAAATTTGATGACGGGTAAAGGAGGGTTATTTTACATTATTGTGTGAGACCTTGTCGGGACCAAAGGAAAACGACGACTTTAAACGGAGTGACGACTTATCCGGGTGACGACCTAACGAGGTTTTACTGTATATTGTTTTTCTAATGATGTATAATGTTCTGGTGTTATCAGTGCTTTAGTTCGAAAAAAATATTTCTGGGAACTCACCTTTAATGTAGTAGCTTCCGTAGGGTACTACATTGAGGAACCTCTGCTTTAGCCTTTTGCTTCCTGCAAGCTGTTTCATCTGTCGTCTTGGGAAATCAGACGTTTGTTTTCTTGTACTCAACGAATTTCATGATTGTTGATTGCAATAAAATTTATACAGACATGGTTTGGGATCGTTACTCTCTTTATGGTTTAATCTTAATGCTTGGGATTTCCTGTGTGAAAGAGTAAGTTGACATTAACTAAAGTGAAATGTGCATATTGTTCTTACAATAATACATAACATTACACCTGGTGGCCATTTACGAAACTACATCGCGATTATTTGAAATTGGAATATTTATAATTCTACAAGATATATCTATATTTAATGCTAGCTTCCAATTTAAATAGATTTTAAACAAAAGAATTAACGTGCCAAAAATTAATAGCAAAGAATAGACAAATGACATAGAAATAAAAAAAATATCTGATCTTTCTTCGATGAGAGTTTGGGACGGCCGTTTCGTCCTTTTTTGTGGACTCGTCTTTTTTAAATGTGTTTTCTTGCGGAGGGAGGCCACAGCCGGAAGCAGGTGTGGATTCCCTTATCATTTTTACACTATCTGAGCATTTCATCTAGTGAGTGGGTCTGGCTGATGAGTCTAAAAAAGGAGGAAACGGTCCGTCCCAGACTCTCACCGATGAAAACTCTCGTATTTTTTATTTCTGTGTCATTTTCCCATTCTTTTTTGAAAATAGATTTTGCTTGAACTTTACAATCTTTAGAATATACACAGGATTGCATTTGAAGCAGCTTTTCTAAAAGTTATTAAGTTTTCATAATTTTATGAAATGCGTAGATATTTGTAATTTTTATATTTAAATTACTTATTGCAGTAATAGAATTGTAGCCTGCATGTTGGTTGTTTTGGATTAACGTTACTTAATAAAGATTATCTCTTATATAGTTTTCCTGAGCTTTCTGTGTGTAATTTAACGCTCTCCCGTTCGTTTTGAAAATAATTTAAATTTGCTACGAAAATAGAAATAATTTCTTCAATGAAACGTCCGCGACAGGAATCGAACCTGCAACCTGCTGATCTGAAGTCAGATGCCTTATCCATTACGACATGCGGACTACATTCAAGTTATTTAAGTATTCTTCCTTTATTAAATAGAAATTATTATATAGTTTTCCAGATCTCTCCATCTGTGTGAAACGTAACGCACTCCTCCAGTGTTTAACGGAGGAGAGTGCCTTGTAAATCTGACATGTATGACAGGGCAGATCTATCTGTTTGTATCCGCATTCTCAATCGTGGGAGATTTTTTTGAGCGAGGCGGTATTTTCTCATGGCCAGCTTTAAGTTGCATTGTCGCGTTCACGAAACAGAGACAACATCCAAGTACTCATCAAAAAAAAAAAAAAAACCGACGGTCAAGGTCATTTGCTAAATGATGCTTATAATCACTCGCAATGTGACTTAAGCCTTTCAATAAATTCATTTATATTCCTAGCAATGCATTCATTTTAATTTGCTATCAATCATATATACAAAAGACGGGCAAATACTTTTTAGCCCAGTGGTTCTCAACCTTTTTCAGCTGGCGACCCACCTTTCCTTATCGGAATACCTCCACATATATAGGAATAGAAGAATATAGAATAAAACCATATTTGTATCGTATCCCTTCCTTACATATGATCGATTTTCGATTTTTCTGATCTTTTCTGATGGTTTATTCGATGGTTTCTGATAGTTTTAGGATCAAGTCGCGACCCACCTGTAACCCTTCCGCGACCCACCGATTGGGAAACGCTGCTTTAGCCTATTTAGACTATAAGCCGTCACATTGTTATCCCGTCATTATTGACGGGACATATATGCTATTTTGTATCATGTATTTTCTTCATTATTTATTTATTAAATAAAAGCTTAACGTATGTTAAAATTGCATTTAATAGAAAAAGAAACACAAAAGAAATACACCAAAAATTGTTAAAAAGTCTTTATAATAAAAATGACAAGATTCCGAAAGCTCTCCTCTTGTTATTATGAGCATTTTTATTATGAAGACTTTTTAACAATTTTTGGTGTATTTGATGATTTCTTATTCCATTATTTATATATATATATATATTATTTTCTAAAATAGAAAATTTTTGAATGTTCATTTCTTTGAATTGTCAAATATTTTTGTTAAAATTCTTTTTTTTTTTTCTTTTGTCTTAAGCGATAATTGGTTATTAGATTCTCAAATACTGAATTATTCCTTGTAAACCAAAAATAAACAAACAAATTGAAAGATCTAAGTTATTTTTGTCAAAATTCAGTTTACCAAAATTCAGCTTATAGCTTCGAAGTTTTCAATCAATTTTCCAATGGCTTGCATTGCATTTTAATATCTGATGGTTGAATCTCTAATTATATGATGGCTTCTTTTTTTTATTCTCATCTCCATTCCAAATGCAATTGATTTCCAGTTAATATTTTAATTGATTTCTTCCTTGGGGAATTTAGGACAACTGTTGCGATCGAATTTCAATGAATTTAAACCTGAAATTACCAGCTTTTAATAATTTATTGAAAACCCCAGAATCTATAAAATTTGTAACCAAATCAAAGAATTACTAATCTGTTATAATCATTAATGAAAAGATAAAATTGTTGAAGACATTTTTCCCATTCTTTCTTACGAAAGAAGTTATGAAATTACTTAGTGTAGTTCAGTCCCATGCCGCTAGGGGGAATGGACTTGCAGAAAATACTAGCCCTTTCCGTCCTCAGCGACAAAAATGATGAAGCTTTTCCTGTTTACTTCTTGGAATTGTTACAAAGAAGAGCTTTTCGAATGTCGACACAAAATATGGAGACAAATTCTAAAATCATTCCTGAGTATGACATTTAACGAAGTCCGAATCGATAAAATTAAGGTTACGTTTAGAAATACGTTTATTTCATGAAGAAACCCATATGCTAAAATAAATCATACCATAAATATTTATCTCTTAATATGGAGAAAGTCTTGCGATAATTCCTTTGCTATATTTTTGTTTGCTCTTCAGCCAGATTTATCTTCGGTGATAAGCTCAGAAAGGCGTGAAAGGTTTATTTACATAAAATAATCTACATAAATCCTAAATAATGATACATTCAATGCTAATTGTGCTTAAGTAACTAGAGTAAATTAATTAATTATTTTACAAACATAGCCTTGTGCTCAAGGCCGCAGACTGCAAAAAGTCGGGGTTCGAATCCCGGAACTGGCATGAATGTTTCCTTTCTTTCGTATGTTTGCCTGCTTCTTATACCCAGGATCCTTTTAAACTAAAATAATAATAATAGTAATAAATTAGCTCATTTTGGTTCAGGAATCAGTGTGACTTTAGGAGTTATAACATAACACCAACAACTTATTTGTTGTAGATTAAATTGCCTGACATTTTTAAATTATGTAAATTGTATATGGGTCTTTATATTATAATTAAATTTAAAATAAGAATTAACAAGTTGCTATTCTCAACTTCATTACAAACAAACATCGAATTTAAATAATCAGGAATTTCTATTAATTCACGCTGTAATTATCATATGGATTTGCATAATTATCTTAAGAATAAAGATGTTTTCTTTACATTTCAGTCACCGATTTAGATTCCAGAAATAGTAACTTTTTACTGCGATTTCAGCTGCGTTTATCAATTAACATTGAATAAATAAATTTCTTATTGTGTATTTCCAACATACATCGTCTTAAGAAAGCAACAATGTATCAGAAATTATTGGTCTTCCGGAGTCAATTCCGTTTGTTTATACCGGAAGTGCTTTCAGATCCCATCGAGATATTAGATGAGATTATGGAGAGGAAAGACTGGCGTAGGCTCAATTTTCCTTGATAAGAGTAGCCATTTTTTTTTCCAAAGCTACGGAAATTTTTTAAAGTTAATACGGAGACGTGAAAGTTTGACTTTGTACAGGCTTTATTTTCCATCCTTTGATTACGTTGCTGCAAGTTGAATTTAATTATTTATATTTAAACTAGCAGCAAAGCCTGTCGGCTGACAGACATAAAAAAATCTGAAAAATCATTTTATTATCAACTATCAAATATAAAGTAAATGTAATCTAAATACTGTGCTAACTTATGAACGAAGCTTCTATGGCAAAAATGGTTTTGAGTTTCAAAATCAGCGTAAAAAACTGAGTACGTATGCCAAATTTCATTAAATTGAATGCAGTGGTAACAAAATTATTTGGTTTTGAACGTATGTTTTGTTAGAATTTGAGGTAAAATTTCATGGAACCAACATGGAATGACAAAATGAACTAATATTTTATCCAATTTGAGTACCCTTGATTCAATGGTACCATTGAGAACCTTGGATGTATCTTAATACCTTAATTATATCGAGTTACAGACAGACAGACGAACTTGGCCAATTATATAAGTTGATTATACTTACTGGTTTCTTTCTCTGTATTTGAAAGTCTTTACTACACGAATACTTGAGGGTCCGGTTTCTAAATCCTGAATTTATTGTTTGTTTTTGTTGGTCCCACTTCCGGGAGCCTTCTGAGCTTATCACCGAGGGTAAATCTGGCTGAAGAGTCCTAATAAGGACGAAACAGCTGTCCCAGATTCCCGTCGATGATAAGCTCAAGGCGTGGAAGTTTGCTATCTGCAGGCTTTATTTCCGTCCTTTGGTTGCACAGGATGACTTAATTTTTATACTATGGGTACGTTTTGATTATGTGGTAAAGATTAATTATGTCAGTGAGAAAACTCTACACACAAAAGTGAGAGGAAACCGAATAGAAATATTCCAGATATTACGAACAAGGCTTATATCTATCCGTATAGCCCTTATTGTATGGAGGAGAATTATCTTGCAAAAAAATTTAGACTTATGCCGCATTACTTTGATTATGTAGTGCCGCGCGGTTGGCGATGTCGCTAAGACATCGGTCTCTCACCTCTGAGTACCGGGGTTCAGTTCTCATGTGGGTTTCGTGATGGTGGACGATCCGCGCTGGGTAGGTTTTCTCGGGGTTCTCCCGTTTTCCCTGCATTTCTCCCACCATACTTTCTCAGTCTTTCTCTCCATCTGTCCTTCTTTCCGTGGGTTAGTACAATAGACCTCCGGTCGCAGTGCTTGGCTTCTCTGCCACCCACATTCACTACATAAACATTGTTTATGTAAGTAACGTTATCAAACACTTTCTTTGTAATTTTTTTCTTTAATCTGAAAAACGTAAAATCGAAATTTTTGCGAACGCGAACCACATTCTTTGAGAGCCACTGCATTAAATATTTTTTTCTTTTTTTTTTTTTCCCTTCATTTTTCGAATCATTATTCGATACAACCTAGTTATTTTAGCAATTTCAATAATAAATCATTTTCTGCCAAAGAAAACATGAGTCTGACCTTATTAAATTTTACAGCCTCCCGCTTTCCCCATTCATAGCCATGTTTGATTATTGATTTGAAGGCCACAGACATTTACGACGTCAAACCATATTTTTCAACTAACCTACACCATCCTGTCACTTTATTTACTTGAAGAAGGGTTCCCACAACGATTGTAACCCTATTACAACGATATCTTAACGGGGTCCTTAAGAGGAACATAGCTTCCATTACCCAACATTTATATCGTAAATTTTTCTCCTTTTTATTTTCAATCGAGGTTAAGAGGGAAGAGACAAGCACTTCGTCGTCATCGTTTACTCAGAATAACCCCTCTATCGTCTCGTGCGCACATGTTCCGTCTGACTCTCAAATTTCAATATTTTCTCACGGTGGGAAAGGCCTGAACAAAAAAAAAAGAGCATCGCTCTTTTTCTTTTTATTAGATCAGGTTTAATTCATTGAAACTTTTTCATTTTTCAGGAACCAGACGAATGTATGCTCTCATAAGGTTAGAATTTGCTAAAAGGAAAAAAAAAATTGTAATAGTTTTTCGCTTAGAATTCGTAATTGAAATCGTGGATTCGGTTAAAATGGAAATTTGTCACTGTCGACTCACGCAGGATTTCGCTTCGTATTCACGGACGAATTTAATTTACACAAAAAAATGCCTTTTGCTGAATAGCCTCCATTAGCAGGGCCTAAAGTGCTCTCGTGTTTAACACTGGCTTAAATGATAAGATTTCAACTAATTAAATTTATTAAAATTTGGCACATCTCAAATATTTAATGGTGAGACAAGATTTAATTATAGAATGAAACGAGAAAAGAAAAAAAAGTCGTGATTGAAGTTATTTTAAAGTGTTCGCAATATTAGAACAAAAAATTTAGAAACTTTTACTTAAAAAATATATTTATATATTTTTACAAGAGAAATATATCTAATGATCTTTTTCAAATCTTTTGTGTTTTCTTTTATATTCTGTAAAATAAATTTAGTTGCTGTTATGTTAAACCCCAGCTCGGTAACCCAAGGCTGAAATAAGTCTCTTATTAGGCCTAGTACGGGTAGTTTAAAGTCAGTGAGTAAAAATTAGTGAATGGAGGCAAAGAGGAGAGTGGAAAGTACTAAGAAATATATATGCATAATTAATTTACCACCGACGGTTTCGATGTCTTACGAGAGACCATTTTCAGGGTTAGAACAAGACAAGGAATAACCCACATGTTAAGTGTCAGTCCCGTGTCTTATTTCTTGTTCTCACATCGAAGATGATCTTCCGTGGGAGATCGAAACCGTCGGTGGTAAATTAATAAAGTTTTTATATACATTTTTCGTAGGTTGTCCACCTTAGGCATTTTCTTGATTTCCTTCATTCACTAATTTTATTATTGTTATTATTATTAGGCATACGCTCAGCTTTCTATCGCTTATTAGTGATGACTCAACATACAACGCTGTATCGGGGATGGACAATAATTGTGTCACTTTTTCAGTTCAATTGGAGAACTTGGAAATTGGAAATATTTGTTAATCTTGAAATTCAGTTTAAATAAGCTACGGGGCATAACTATGTACAGAGTTCAAGTTACTCTTGTTCATCAGTCGATTAAGAACAAAATAAAAGAATTTGTTCTTAACCGCCTGATGAAGAGGAGCAACTTGAATTCCTGGAAACCGGTTGTAATTTTTTTATATATAAATAGTATTTTTTTTTTGTATATAATTATGTGCGGAGGCTTAGTTAAACTACTAAATAATGGCACATAAAAGAGAAAAATAATTTCAGTTATGCATGTATAGGATGATTGCAGTGCAGCACATGAATCGATAAGTGATAAAAAAATGCTTGCAATCCAACTTTTTCATTTTATGACAACGGTTGGAAGCCATATAAATAAATACAGGTTAGCAGATGAAGCTCCAGTTCCGTTTTCAAAATTAAATTAAAAAGGCCAAAAATAAATATTCTCATTAGTGCATTTCTCGTTCGTATCTATATTTACTAGATACTCTCTGTGTCTTTTTCTTTTTCTGACTTGTTGTTGTTGTCTTGTGGTCGTAAGTAATCTCCATTAGAGATCCCGTTCTGAACATCAGTCACTTTTATCTCTTTGATCCCAAAAACACATCCTACCGAGATTGGCTTCCCTGGAGAACGGAGGATACGGGCTAATCGGTGTGTGAGAGGGAAGAAGCATTTGGGGAATTGATCATTAAAACTTGAAAAGTAATCTTTCCCAAAATACACAAGAGTTGGTTGGGATAAATGAGAACCTTATGGAGGCACCGTAGCACAGTTGTTGTTGGGCTTCGGTGATCCAAAATAAAAACCGTATTGAAGATGTCGATCCTCGGTATGTGGATGAGTTAATGCACAGGGAGAAGAAAAAAGACCAGCTTTAGCTGGTGGAGGTCTTAATATATCTTTAATATTACACAATTACAGAAAGATACAGTGTAACCTCCTTTAACGGACACTCCGAATAGCGGACACCTCTAATTAGCGGACATTATTGCGGGTCCCAGTCCCTTAAAATAGGACATTCCATGTTATCCACTCCGAATAGCGGACACTCTGAATAGCGGACAGTTATTTTAACTGTAAAAAAAAAAAAAAATGTTTTTTTTTTTTCGATTAACATTTCGACAAACACATCATGGTTGTATTTACATCGGTGTCCCTTACATTGATACATTGTATCGTGTCCCACGATTCAATGCACGAATCTCAGGCCCTTTTTTTTAACTGCAGTTGCTTTGTAAATATCAATCCCTCGTAAAGCTATCCTATAAACGTGTTGATTAAATTTAGTGCGAATTAAAATGGCGTCAAAAAGGAAGAGATTGGCACTGAAAGAAAAAATTGATGTTCTTGAAGTTGCTGAAAAAGAAAAGCTGAGTGTACATTGTCTTGCTGAACGTTTTAAAGTTGGAAAAACTCATATAAGTGAACTTTTGAAGGACAAAGATGAGATTAGAAAAATGTGGATGGTGAATTCAAACGATAATTCGAAGATTTGAAGTTTAGTAAAACAAAATCGACGAAATGGTGATAAAATGGTTCCGCTTTGCTCGTGCAAAGAACATTTCTATAAGCGGTGTTTTTCTTCAAGAAAAAGCCAGAGAAGTCGGTCAAACTTTAGGATTGGACACGTTTAAGGCATCAAATGGATGACTAGAAATTAATTTTCTATATACTATGATTAATTTTATCTTTATTTTAAGTAAGACAAACGGATTAGCACTCATTTAAAAAGGAATATAATAAATAATTTGCAATTGTTCATATTCTCTCATATCGCAATGGTAATTGTAGAAATTTAATTAATATTGTACGTAATTTTTCATTAAATGACATGCTATAAGCTAAAAAATGAAAAAAACAGTCCTCCCCAATAGCGGACACCTCCCAATAACGGACAAAACTTCCGGTCCCGTGACTGTCCGTTATTCGGAGGTAACACTGTATAATGAAATAGATGTAATATACAATTTTATTTTTAAACACTTATAATAATATTTCTAATCATTATTATTAATTAATAGAATACTTTACTACAGACTCGTCCAATCAGGTTGTGTTTGTGAACTCCTAATAACTTTTTAATGGATGGATGATCTTCTTAAAGCTTGGTATACACATTCGAGGACTAGGGACTCTTAACTTTTATTATTTAAAATAGTTTCCAAGTGGGTTCCAAGTGGATTCCCGGGAAGATGACATAAATTTCCATACAAAAACATTAAAAGATAAAAAAAATGGATTTCTATAGATGTCTTAAACAATCAGTATTAATTCTTTAAGTTAATCCATTAATCCGATGTTTGATACGATTGAATTAATAGTTTTTTGACAATTACGTAAAACAATGCTGATTTTAGTTTTTAGGAAAACTTTTTAGAAAATTTTTTTTAGAAAATTTATACTTTTTGTATTAAAGAGATGTTACAACTTGAATTCAAATGTAAGCTTTTTTGTTTATCTTTAAAAAATATTTTTTAAAAAAAAGCTTAGGAAAGTAGGCCTTAAGTTCTTTCAGAGGCTTATTCTTATTTTATGGTCTATGTAATGATAATAATATATATTATCATTATTTATATTTTTCTAATTACAGTAAAACCCCGTCATTACGCTCCCGCTTATAGCACTATCCCGTTCTTTACGCTCCTTTTATACGGTCCCTAGAATTTTCTATATATCTCTGTATACTTTTACCCTCTTATAACGCTTCAAATCCCGCTTGTAGCGCTTTTTTATATCGGAAATTTTGTATCGAAAAGAAATGTAACACTGTAAAGATTCTTTTCTTTCCCTGGTAGGAGGGAATCCTTGAACTCTGTGAAATGCGGGTCTGTGATACAGTTGTGCAAAATATTGAAGCGGAAATCCCTTTCTATAAGTGGAAAATTGCAAATTCTCCGTAAGTACGACGAGAATTCTACAGAAGTCAGAAGGATTTCGCAGAATCTCTAGGAATCCCCTCGTCCAGTCTGCGAACAATAACGAAAAACAGGGATGCAATTACCGGTGCAGCGAATGGTTGTTGCAAATGAAAAAAGTAGTGTGCACTAAATCTGCTCCGAAAATATATTAGTATTGCTCCTAGTGGTGTATCAATTGACGTTAATAGTTACCTGAACCGCATTGAAAATCCCGTCATAACTCATAACAGTAGCACACACACACGGCAAACCACAATCAAAGATCTTTTTAATAGAAAATAAGCTCATATTTGCAGTATATCTATTGCAGAATCATATATGTTGCCTGTAAAATGGTCTCCAAATCTTTTCCCATCTCATAAATCATTTCCCGTCTGTAGCGCTATCCCGCTTATTACGCTTGTAGGTCATGGTCCCTTGACGAGCGTAAGAACGGGGTTTTACTGTATTTAAATACAAAAATATCAATAAAGAAAAAAAAACTGAATCTCTTCTCAGTTGAGAAAGTGTATTTAAGACCTTCACGTTCAAGTTTCTCTACATCGTATCCACATGGAAAATCAAATATATTCTGTAAATATATATCCAAGTTTTGAAGAGAATCCGTTCATAGGTTCAAAAGGTTTTAGATAGTTTGTGTATTAATGTCTAATAGAGCGATTTTAAATTTTATGAGTTTTATTTTTAACACTTTGCCAACTATATTAGCACAAACAATTTAATAAAGAAGATATTCAAAACAAATACACGACGTACGTTTTAGAATCTCACAGTATAAGATTCTCTTTGCAAGTGTATTAAAGAATAAAACTTAAAAACAGAAATAAAAACAAACGCCCTGTCCAATAGATTTAAGCCTACAACCTCGGTGTTTACGACGCTATACAACGCTATAACAACGTACACTCATTGTAAAAATACGGGACACCAATTAAATTCAAATAATGTAATCATTTTTGGAAAAAGGAAATCGAAATACTTACGTGAATTCTATGAATCATGTGTAATTAGAACAGTACATAGTTATAATCAGGACCTTTCAACTAGAAATGTACTGGACTATGGTTTGTAATCCTATGTTGTAGCGCTTTTATATATCTAAAGCTTCCGATGTTTTCTAATAAGGCCACTAGGGTTGTATAGGTCGTAAACACCGAGGTTACAGGCCTAAATCCATTGGACAGGGCGTTTGTTTTTATTTCTGTTTTTAGTTTTGTTCTTTAATACACTTGAAAAGAGAATCTGATACTGTGAGATTCTGAAACGTACATCGTGTATTTATTTTGAATGTCTTCTTTATTAAATTGCTTGTGCTAATATAGTTGGCAGTGTGTTAATTCTAAATAGCACGTTAATATCCTTGTACTTTGAGCTTTATTTTTCTTGAGAAGAACTTCAAAAAGACAAGAACTTGGTCTGTATATGTGTCTTACAGTGTTATTACATTTTGAAATCCTAACGGAATAAAACAGCTGGTTCGAGAGTTCATTAGAACAGAGCTCAGTTCGTCAGCCTTAAAACTGTTGAAAGGCCAGCTACGTTTTCTCAAGATTTCGACTGAAGAAAGAAAAACGGTTGAGGTGATGTGATTCCTCTCTGACAAAATCAGCTTTTCAATTCTTCAAAACGATAAGCCAATATATTCTATTCTTAACTGAGGAGCGAATTTTTGCAACGTAAGCAAAAAAGTCAAGCACTGCCAATCCCTAAGGTAATAGAGCTGAGTTGAAATGTCTCCTGTTCCGCCCCAAACCCACGCACGTCAAACTTCGTTGTACTCCTCGTTGTAGATTGCTTGAGAAGAACAAATGCAGTGAGAGGCCATTGTTACAATATCGATAATAACCTGGAAGAACTTGAAATCTACTTTCGTTGCACAGTGTAATTATAAAATTAAAAATAAAACATTTAAAACATCAAAAAGGTTAAAACGAAACTACTAGTTTCGACTTCATAATGGACGAAGTCTTCATCGGGTTAAGAGTTGATAAAAATGATGGATTAAATAGCTAAAAAGTTTTCATCTTTGAAAAGGATGATGATAGTATTACGTGTAAGAGTCATTAGGTTATGTTAATGGGTCCTTATCAAGAAATTTAGCGTCAGAAGGCAACAAAAATAGAAAAAGAAAATAGAATCTAAACAATTGATTTCAATTTAATGTTTTAAACTACGGAAACAATCTTTTTAGTTAATCCATTGCACACGGTTTAATTAATCCATTAATTGGATTCAAGTAATAAAAGGATGTAATTAATTTGGTCAGAAAATGGAAAATGGAAATTATTTGTATTTAGCACATGTTGTAGTTTTTTATATTTTATAAAGAAAGCATATTATAAATTTCGTTTTTGTCGTATCTTGTTATAAAGTTTTCATTTTTTTTTTTAAATAGAAATTTGAAGCGGATGTTTGGATTGGTGCTTAGTTACCGAAAAGTTACAGGTAGGTAATAATCAATAATACATACTAAAACAATTGACTATCTATTATTAAATTTCGCTGTAATGCACTTTTATAATTTCCTTCGATACCCTTCTAGAGAACTGAATAAAAATACAGAAAATAACAGATGCCTCGTTACTTTCTGCCACTTTAAAATCTGATTCTGTTTCTCAACTTTATATTCAGATAAATTCAGCAAATAGTGTTCAGATCACTGAAGGACTTCCGATTATCCGTTGCTTAGCAACCACACCGCTCCATTCTACTGGACTGTTAGACCAACAGTATACAAATATTTCTTAAAAGAAATTATAGGCTATGAATAGGAAATAAAAGAAATAAGACTTTTGAAAACAAAAAAAATCTATTGAAAACAAAACAGATAAACATCCTCTTTAATGGCTCCTCTTTCAATTCCTCCACTCACCCACTCTCCCTATTTTTGGAAAAATGAGCCGCCCGCTCTCTTGATTGACAAGTTTAATATTTATATTAAGACCAGTTTTACTACTGACATCTCGAAATAGCGGTTTCGCGCTTAATTTCTCGATTATCAGTTGAGTGTAGTCACCCGTAAACAACAAGATCTCAATACAGATCTGAATAGAAGTGGCAATAGGAAGAAATATGACCCTCCACAAATCTAAACTAAAAGTAAAAATACACATTAGCAATAAAAATAAAGAAAATTCATGTGCTGGCCTCCGCCAGCCTCAGTGAAATTTCTATGCGGATTTAAACATAAAAAAGCACCTAAAAATGAATAAACACACTAAAGATTGAGACTAATGTTACTAGTGACATCACCAATTGGTCCCAAAACACTGGTTTCAATCTTCCTTATGCATTATTTTAAATATATTATTGAATAATTTTATTCATTATTACAAAATGCTTCATATATGTTAATAACATTTTTAAATATATAAGATTATTTTATAATAGTCTTAATTGTTATTTGTTGTTATAATAACACTATCAGTAATTGTTATTGATATTTTCTAAATGTTATTTAATATTTCCTTCATTTTGGTTATCTTCAACGCTTTCTGCTATTTTCCATTTGACTTCCTTTATCTTATTTCCTGGTGCAAAATTATGAAATCTCACCCTTCTGAACCCTTCAAACATTTTCAGTGTTAGGTTTTTGCTGTCCCTATATTTAACTCTGTCCCAGGGAAGTAGATGTTGATCCGCCAATGACACGAGTATATGAGATGCAGTTGTTAACGATATTTTTAGACAATTTAAATTAAGATTTTTACAAAAAAAAAAAAAAAAAATATGAATTGACAAACATTCTGAAGAAAAAAATGAAAGAAAGAAAGGCATAGCCTCTAGGCCAAAGAAGAAGGAGAATTAAAAAAAAAAAAAAGAAATTTACTGCTGTTATTTTTAGGGAATTGACTTCGCTGTGCATGCGACAACCCTTGCTTTTTTTAATAGCTTAGGGGGAAAACTATGAGTTTTTAACTTTGAAATGATAGAAAGAAAAAAAAAACACACAGGAAACCTTTGAAACTCATAGGAATCCGATAATGTTTGTATAAAATCTCATTAAATTTGTTCAGCTGTTCTGGTAGCATCCAAAGAGACGGACATGATGCTTTCGTTACACCTCGCGAACAATAAATATGTATTATACTTTGAAAGTGTGTTTTCAATTAGAATTAAGAGATATATTTATTATCTTCGACCCAATGACATCACTCCCATAACATTAAAAAAAAAAACCTGAATGAACTTGAAGCAAGCATACTTTCCTTACAAAATTGCGTTTAATGTTTTTCGAAAACTCAAATCTCTTCATTTCAAATCAATAACAAGCATCGATAAACTTCTAGTACAATCTATATTTAATCACAATATTTCATTTTCTTTAAGCAAGAAAACTTCTTCAGGTGATGGAGGACAGGAAAATGTTATCCCTCTTCCTCAAAAATTCGTTGAACATTTACAATTTCATTATTAACAATTTGTAGACATTCTGTCCGTGAATACAACAATCTTTATACATACTGTCTATGATTATAACAATTTCAATAACTAGTAATAATCTTCAAACAATTTTTAGACAAAAAAAACCCAACAATTTTAGAGTCAAAATTTTATTTTTTTAAAGATTTTTTACTTCTTGCAATCACGGACAGTATGTTTATAATTGTCAATGACTCTAATATTGTTTTTTTAAAGAACTTATTGTAACCATAGACAATATGTCTGCAACATTTCCAAAATTAGCTCAGTGAATCCTTTAAATATTTGCATTTTTATGCTTATTTTTTTGTTACATTTGTATCATGCACGTTAAATTTTGCCTTTATGTATATGTCTAGTTTACAAATTAATCTTTCACAAGCTAAGCGACCTGCTAGCAAAGATTAATTTATTGATCTTTTTATTCTTAATTTGTTTTTTGATATTTTTTAACTGAAGGGTCATTGTTTTGTTTAATCTTGTCTTTTGTTTATCTTTCTCTGGATTCCACTGAACTATGAGTACTGGGCGAATCCAACTGGTATTCACCTTGAAACACTGTCTTAGGTTCCATACAATATTTCCAAATATAGTTCAGTGAATCTTTTAAATTAGTGAGTGTTTATGCTTATTTTTATTGTTAAATAACTTTCATTTAGACTTATTTCCGAATCACCCTTTCCTTGGGTCTTGTTTTTTCCAAGAAACAAAAAAAAAAAAAAATCGATTTCAATCGAATCCTTGCAACTGTACTTAATTGCCTGATTGTTACAATATGTCTGGCCTATTTCTCCTAAGTAAATATTCATCAAAATTGAGTAGAACTTTCGTCTCTCGTTACCCAACAGACAGAAAAATTCTCTTCGGTGCGTCGATGTGGTGGAACGATTCTTTTTGGCAAAGATAAAAGGAACAAAGAGCCAACAACATTCTTCATCGTGTAAACAACGATGTTTTATTACTTTTCCGTTAACAGAGCGATAGTGTTTGTGTTGAATTCATTATTCAAAAATTCATCTTGATAATTTGTTGAATTTGTGCTGTGGTTAATGACTATACATTAGTCGAGCACAAAGATTAATTATTCAAACTAATTCGAATCTGCACTGCCAGGAAACGTATATTTTTTTATCTAGATAATGTCTAACAGATGGATGTTGACGATCCCGTATTTTCGTGATTTCACGTAATTTACGCGAGAATAGTCTCTATCCATGTCTTCTCACAAAATATTGAAATATTTAAATGAATTATAATACGGGGAAATGCATGAGACTTTTACTACAATTTAATATAGTTTTAATAAATTGAAAACAGTCAATAAACAAACAATAAATTCATTATGTAGCATTTTCCTAGTGACAGACATTAAAAATACTAAATTCCTTGAGACCTGCTGAAGAGGCTAATGGCGAGATCTCGTGTTTTTCGTAATTCTCGCGCAAACGTGATCGTCAACATCCATCTGTTAGACATTAGCATATAGTAAGCATTAGTATTATGTATTAGATGTAATTACTTTCTCCGTTTGGTAATAATGGAAAAGTGTAGATATCATGTTAGCGCCATGCAAATACAAAATAGGTTTTTTTTTTAATACATTTTATCACTTATTTCTTTAAAAAGTGTATATAAATTAAGACGTAACGGAAAATCAAGTGATTTCTCTAGCACAAATTTAGACTGTTTGTTGAGTGATTTCTGTCTGTCTGTTTTTGCATGTGTGCAGGGATATCTGTTATTGAGAATCTTGTGGGCGCCCTGAAATAATTGTCTGATCTACACAAAACTTCATATTTATTGGATTGTGACCTTCTGATTGACAAGGCAACCGTGTAAGGTTGCGAAAGCTCTCCACCGTTTTGTAATGTATTTTAAATTTTAATTATACACTGAAGCTCGGTTATAACGCGGTTGTTTATATCACGAATTCGGATATAACGCGATTTGGTCTTGGACCCCTTCTATTTTGGAAAAGGTGTATAATTGTAAAATTGCAAAATTTACCGTTTTTTCGCCTAAAATCAAATCAAAGGTGTAAATTAATTTGCTTGTTTCCTTATTATTTACAGTAATTGAGACTCTATACCCACCCTAATGTCACGAAAATGCGTCAAATACAATATATTTTTAAAAAATACCAGAATCGCGGACTTTTTCGTTTAACCAAAATGAATATCGAGATCTATTTTTCTGCCAATGACAACCAGTAAAGAGGCTCATGTAATCTAATAGGCGTATGAATACCTTGTTTCGATCCACGTGAGTCGTCGTTTGTACAAGATGCCAAGATGGCGGCGCCAAATCGATTTTGGCTAATATAACCCATCAAAGTGTTGAAAAGATAATGATTTATGTATTTACAAATATAAAATTCTCTCACATAGCTCTGAATGATGTAGGTAATCGCGAAATGACCATTTTAAATCGATTTGGAATCGTGTTGGCGATAATAGAGTGCGATATATGACAACTGACGTCGCGAAGTAATAAAAGTTCGGTTGTATCGCGATCTTCGAGATCTTGGATCCGAAAGATCGCGTTATAACCGAGCTTCTGTGTATGTTTTTTAACCAACTTGTTGTGTGTGTTATCTAATTTCATTTTTCATGCAAAACCGTGGCACACGTTAAAATTTGATTTTTAAACTTCGTATTTAAGAGCTTCGTGCTGTTATATAGATCCGATTAGATTCTGGAATACGTAGACTCATCTTAAGGACGACTTCACATAAGGACTAGAGATGGACAAAGTCGTTCTTTTTACTGAACTAATTCTTTTGAGATAGTTCTTTTTATTGAACTAGTTCAATGAGCTAGTTCAAATGAACTAAGTCGTTCTTTTTACCTTAACAACCAAAAAAACAAAAAAAAAAAAGGTTCTCAAATACTTAATATAAAACGAAATAAACCAATTCCAATAGCCAATAGTGGAGTGGTAAAAGAACGAACTAGGTCGTTCGTGAACTATAGTTCTTTTCATGAACTAGTTCGTTCACGAACTACCCATCCCAAATAAGGACCAAAGCAATGAAATGTAGAGAGCTTAAAGAAAATGCAGTAATACGTCTGATAAATGATTTTACAGGAATTTCTCAAGAGAGGGAGGTAAAAATATTATAAAAAAACACGTTTAGAATGCAATTTTATATTGTTAGATGTTGGATATTGAATCTATTTTTATGTATATATTTATAATTTATTTAAATTTGAAATCTTATTTTACTTGTCATTAGGTTTGCTATTAAGTAATGAAATTAATTCTCATCCTATAAGATTATATATGGTTATGTAGAATTTATATAAATAGAATTTACATTTACCATTCATAACGTTGTCTGTCCGTCTGTGCACAGTTCAAAACTTTTAAGCTAGGAGACTGAAATTTTACTTATGTTTATCTGAAGGAAAGTTACGGAGATTTTATAATTAACGATTATCAAGTAGTCAGAATGTTTTCATAAAAGGGTTCCAAATTACGCTTGCTCAGGAACTATTTAACCTAGGAAGCTGAATTAGTAGTAGAAGTTTAGGTTAGGCGATCAAGATACCATTGACTTACATACAGGGTGAGCTTAAAAGAGTGGTAGGGTTTCAAAAACATGTATTTTCTCTATTGCTTAACTTATACAGTCAAATCTATTTCAATTAGAATTGCAACTGTCCAAGTTTGATGTGCGGTACTCAAAGTTCCTCAATGTGCGAAACTTTCGTCAACCGGCACATATCCAAGCGTAGTCTATTTCCTGCCAGACTCGATGAAACATATCAAGTGTGATGGCCTCCACAGCATGAGTGATGCATTCGTTGATATCACTGATGGATTTGAGCATTGATGGCACGTACACGTTGTCTTTCACGTACCCCGTAGGAAGAAGTCACGTGATGCTACAGATACGGCCTTGATCCCTGGACATAACACCTTGTGACTTCTTTCTATGGGGATACGTGAAGATACCAAGGAACGGATTACCTATGCTGTGGAGCCATCATACCAACATGCTGTATCGAGTCTGGCAGGATTTAGACTACTGCTTAGCTGAATACTTAATGATAAATGAATATTACTTATTTTTATTTATTAATTTTTCAACAACTTGAACTAATAAACGACTACGAAACAAATCATTTAATTCTTAATCGAATTTATACAAACTCAGTCGTACATCTTTCAGAACTTTTTTCAGTTTTTCTAATACTTATTCAATACTGATCTATATATTTATATCGTCAACATCGTTTCCAAACATTTTCAATCCTTTAAGTAACATTTAAGATCAGATCTTTCACTTTTTCCAGAACTTTCGATAGAAAGCTTTTTTTTTCGGTTGTATCTAAAAATGTTTTTAATTCCTTCACTCTTTGCAGACGTTTTCATAGCCTCCTTTTATTCCAAATCAGTTTAAAATTTCTGTTGTCCTCTTGTGATGTTTTGTCTATCTTTATGTCTTACTCATTTTGTCTTTACTTTGATTCTATAATCTATGTTTATTTAAACAGTTCTAAATATTTATATAAATGGCCGACAGATTCCTCCCATTTTAGTGTTAAGCTAAATATACAGAAAGACAGAGATAGAGGCCTGGTATCCAAATACTACGGCAGGTTGGAGAAACAAGATAAACTACCAGGCAACATCGGGGATTTTCCGATTGAATTTTCATCATTGAATTCTCCTTCAGACGGATCCAGGTCCACCCAGCCCTCAGAATGGCGGTTATGGGTGCACTCCTCTACTCACTGCTGCCAACGTCGTCTGACTGCCGCATCGCTCCGATCAAGATGAGATGGCAGCTGACCTGTCTGAATAACCACCTGGCTTCTTTTAAGTCTAGGAGCGATTTCTCTCAAACTCGCTTAGTTGCTGGTAACGGCGACGGGTGCGTTGAAGAGGCATCATCTTCACGGAAAACTTAACCTACCGAAAAAGCAAACCTAATCGATTTGTCCGTCCGTGTGAACGCCGCTTCTTATATTGGTCTAGAATGCACCCTTCGCATTCGTTCAGAAAACGTCCGATGCGTTTTTGGGGATGAAATTTTAGTTATTACTCATCTAGCCGAAAGGCATTCTCACACCGAGTTTTGCGGTTCTCACCCTATTTTATACGCGTGCGTCTTTTTTTTTTCAAACAAGTGTATTTTTTGACTTGGCAATCATTTATATAAAATACCTCATGCAATGTATACAGGTAAAAAAAAAATGAAAAAATAATAACCACAACAAATACAAAAGTCTGCTAACTTAGTAAAGATGTAAAAATTCTATTTAGTTATTTTAGATTTCAAAAAGGACTTTCATCAGAAAGTGCATTAGATTCTTTATTTTGAGTTTCTTTAAAGTAGTCGGAAATAATTACACAAATTGTAGTGAAATAAAATTAAAACTAGTAACTATACTGCTGTTTGTAAAAAATGCAATACCATGAAGGAATCATCAGAATTTAATGAAATTTGCAGCAAATGTCAATTATAGGAGGTTAGCAAAATAGTACATGCGAGGTGTGCGCAGCGCCCTTTGAACTGATGCTGAAAGCGTATAAATAGAGGACTGTAGCGGAACGTTTACAATAGTTAATGATTATTTGTTAGTGGCGAACGTTTAGTGAGACTCAAGTATGCCTCCACGACGGAAGAAGGAGAAATTCCAACAACTTACGGAGTTTGAACGGGGGAGGGTTATCGGCCTTCGAGAAAGAGGATTTTCCTATCGCGCAATAGCAGCTCGTGTGCATCGGCACAGTTCCACAGTGTTGCGAGTTTGGAAGCAGTGGACCAACGAGCACCGAACAACTTGAAAAACTGGCAATGGACGACGGAAGGTGATGTCAGCGCGCGACGATCGACACCTGCTCCGCATGGCGCTGAATGACCGTACAGCTTCCTCCAGACAGTTGGCAGCACGTTGGTCTACTGCTACAGGTGTACTAATGTCGGCTTCGTCAATTCGTCGACGTTTGCTAAACCGTGGACTGCGTGCAAGGGTGCCTTTATACAGGATCCCCCTCACTGCAAACCATCGACGGCTGCGTCTGCAATGGGCTCATGAGCACAGAGCCTGGCAAGCTGATTGGCACCAAGTTGTCTTTTCAGATGAATCACGCTTCAATTTGTGGGACCATAATGGCCGCATTCGTGTTAGACGCTATGCCGGTTAACACTGCCTTCCAGAGTGCATTATCGAACGACATAGTGGCCGGACACCCGGAGTTATGGTCTGGGGTGCGATTTCGTATCATGGACGATCCAATTTGCTACGAATTGAGGGTAATCTCAATAGCAACAGCTACGTCCGTGAAGTGCTACAGTCCGAAGTCGTTCCCTTCCTTCAAGGCATCCCTGGAGCTATCTTTCAGCAGGATAATGCACGCCCACATACTGCAAAGACTGTTCGAGACTTCTGTTCAGCCCAACACATGCAACTTCTTCCTTGGCTTGCTTATTCGCCGGATATGTCGCCTATTGAGCACGTGTGTGATGTGGTTGGTCGGCGTCTCCCCCGTTAACCCTCCGTAAGTTGTTGGAATTTCTCCTTCTTCCGTCGTGGAGGCATACTTGGGTCTCACTAAACGTTCGACACTAACAAATAATCATTAACTATTGTAAGCGTTCCACTACAGCCCTCTATTTATACGCTTTCAGCATCAGTTCAGAGGGCGCTGTGCACGCCACGCATGCGCGGTGGCTCTGAAACTTTACTATTTTGCATAACATCTTATAATTGACATTTGCTGCAAATTTCATTTAATTCTGATGATTCCTTCATGGTGTTGCATTTTTTACAAACAGCAGTGTAAATTTTTCAAATTTTTTTTTTAATTAATATTGGAATATTTGAAGAAGTTGTAATAAAAATCATTATTTAAAGTTCAAGTATAAGATGATGTTGAAAAACTTAAAAATATATCTAAAGATTAGTTTAAAGAGTTGTTCAATTCCCCCACACATAAATCTATAAGTTAAAAATAAAGTTATGCACAATAAAAATCCACTACTGATTTCTTGAGCTGTTATTGACCGCTTCGTCAGGTGTTTGTGTCTAAAGATTTCTAAAAGCATATAATGTAACGTTGTTCCTATAGTTATGAAATCTAGTTCATACAAATGAAAAATTAAAGTTTTTTTTTTTAATATAATTTTGTATGAAATAAATTTATTTCGTAATATATCTCAAATATCTCAAATATTCAGCAAAATTATTATTCATTATATTGTTAGAAAATATAATAGAATTTTAGAAGAACATTTACTTTAATGGTCAAATCCACTACTGGTTTTTTGAGCTCTTATATTATTTATGTAGTATATAAATATGTAGTAAATAATTAAATATAATTGATCATGCGTTTATCTAAATATTTTCATGCATAAAATAATTATGTTATTATTATGCATGAAAAATAAATAAGCTAACAGTTACTCAATAACCCACATTCCAAATCCTGTAACTTGAGGAACCGCATTAACGTAAGGTTTAATTCCATTATATGCAAAAAAAAAACTTTACAGGCTGTAGTGTTTACTATATACGTAGTTATGCGCATTATTTAACTCAAGTTATCAGAAGTTAGAGAAAAAAAAAATTGTCGAACACACATATTAAAAGGTTTAAAAAGGTATTTAACATATTAAAAATTTACAATAGGCACGATCGGTTTCGTTCATAGTGACAAAGATAATACAATAATAGGGATATAAGTACGTTTATAAAATATGAGTGCGTTACGTCATGGATATCAACGCCTCCTAACGGTCACCTCCAAAAATAAAGAAGTTCTTTCGAAGTTAAGATAAAATCTCCATAAAAATTTTCCTTTTCGAATTATTTCCAATATTGGCCTTAGGTTAAGTCTAAGTTTTAGTATCTGGATCTACGCATTTCCGCTACAAGAAGCAACTGCTTTGCCAGGGATAGAATGTCACACCAATACTGCACTATACAGTACTTTACAGCTATAATCAACAGCTATGTTACAGATACACTGTCCGGCCACTTTATTAGTATACCCCTGCTGTGCGCACAATTGCTGAGTCTCACAACAACTCTTCAAGCCGGTGGGGATAGTGTCATGGTGTGGGGGATGTTTTCCTGGCACACGTTGCGTCCATTGATACTTCTGGAGGCACGTTAGGATGCTAGAGCGTACCTAAACATCATAGCTGACCAAGTGCAACCGTACATGTTAACAGTTTATCCTCATGCCGATGGCTACTTCCAAAAGGATAATGCGCCGGTGCACAAAGCCCGCATCACTATAGGATGGTTTAAGGAGCATGACGATGACTTTTCCTTGCTGCAGTGGCCCGCTCAGTCCCCGGATTTCAGCCAGATTGAAAATTTGTGATATGAGCTGGAACGGGCTGTTCGCTCCAGGCCTATATCTCCATCAAATCTTCAGGAACTGTGTGACATACTCATATCTTCATGGTACACAATATCTTAACAACGTATTCAGCATCTTCTGGAATCCATGCCTCGACGAATTCAGGCTGTTTTGAGGGCTAAAGGAGGCTCAACACGCTACTAGGTAGGTGTACCTAATAAAGTTGCCGGACAGTACTTTTTATTGTTATACGTGTCTTTCTTTCTACCAAAAAAAAAAACACATGCTATTTTTTTTTTTTTTTTTCAAATGCCTGGACTTGTAAATTAATCATCTTTCTTTAGGCCAATAACAAGGGGCGAGATATGATACCTTTAACCGTTGTCCAGGGGACGAAGCATTGCCCAGGGTATGCCATAGGAGGCAGCATCAAGTGGCACCCGCAGGAACGGACAGAAGGAGAAACAGAAGAAGAAAGTAACATCCATGCCACGACCGGGATTCGAACCCGGGTACCGGCACACTGGTCTCAACGGCAGACCGCCGTTTAGACCGCACGACGTTTTTTGTTAATTGTTATTAGTGTTGTACTGTAGTTATTTAAATAGTGTATGTGTGTACTTTTCTACACAATATTTTCAATAACAGCTACGTTTTTGCAGTATTTTTGCATGTTATACACTATCTACAAAAGTTCCCTAACACTGTGTATTTATTGTGTACATTACTGTATTTAAGTAATGAAAGTTCCAGATAATGATGCCAGAATCATGAACGTCTCTTCATGCTTTATTTTTCATTATTTTTATTTTTAATTACAGATTTTTACTGTTGCCCTTTCAAGAATGTCGTCTTCGTCTGGGGAGACGTACTTTATTTCTGTGTTGAGTTTATCTCATCATCATTTTCTTCTCCTCTACGTAGCTTTCATCATCATCTTCACTGTTTGTTTGGAGAGATTTCTCCCCGGTATGCCGTGTTGGCATTATTAAAGAGGCCTTCCTATGACGTCGCTGGAATAAATCGCCGTTGCCATGGCAACCTGTCGCATTCAAAGCCACCACTGAAACTGCGGATAGAGGACAGCGTCTCCCCATCCACTCGGTTCCTATTTTAACTTGGAATACAAAAAAAAAACTGAATCAAAAACTAATTATTGGAAGTTTTGAAAGAAAAAATGTCGCCAGGTTGATGAGTTTCTAAAGCAATATTTGATTGTATTTTAGAAAGAGCGAAGGAAATGCAAGTTAAAGAAATACCGCATTAGATTCAATCAATTGTCATCTACGT
>JAFIDM010052975.1:0-26863 GCA_023159025.1 Thereuonema tuberculata | reverse complement strand
CGTCCAATGTGACGATATCAAACATCTGGTCGGCAAGTGTGTATCCCCTGGCCGACGAGTTTATTGATAGGGGGATATACACAATACAGAAAGACGGGAAAGAGACAGGGCGTTGTCACAGTGAAAACTTGACAATTTAGCCTTTAATCGATTTTAATAAAAAAAGGAGAGTGCTAACTCCTCTTTAAAATAAGATAATTCCTCGATTTCGCAGTAATGAAATTTGCATTTTTAAACACGTGAAGCTGCCATCTTCATTTCTACTCGGACCCACATCTTTCCAGAACAGTGGAACATGACGTAGAAAAACCCTGTCGAGCTTTTAATATTCTTCTGAAGCGCCAAGGGCAGCCAATGTCTTGTTAAAGAACACTTTCTATTCATTGTCTTCAGTCGCTTGTGCACTTCCTTTACTTCTTGTTCAAACCCTCCAGTTTCGTAAAAAGTCATTCAAATCATGATGTTTTTCAATTTCACAAATGGAACCCCCAAGATGGGATGAAAAGGTTAGCTCTTTCGTATTCTTCTATCGATATCAAAGGTTGTACAGTAAAAATTGCTGGAAAACACAGATACTGAAACTTATCTGTGTGATGAGTAAAACTCATTAAATCACTCAGTCTGCGTCCCGTAATAAATTGAACCACATAACAAATCTTCTTGAACCTTAGCATGCAAGTTTAGTGACGATTTAACTTTTGACATTTGAATTTTTTTTCAGTGTGGGGGTCCTTTCAAGAAACAAGCGCGTGAAGATAACAATACTTGCAACAGAAAATGCATTAGAACCGAAAACAATGGCTAAAAATGGATATTAATACTTTTAGTTAATTCAGTAATTTACGCGCAAGTAATTTAAAATTGATGGGGTTTAAGCAACTTTCAAGTAAATAATGTTGATAATTCTGTCAGAAAACAGAAATTTTCTACTGTTATATTTAGAAGATGTATTTTAAAACTAGATGTATAATTTTCATTTGTGTCGTTTCAGGAGTTTCTAAAAAAAAAAATTAAGGAACATTTAAAGAAAGTAGGCTTTAAGTTCTTTCAAAAACTTTCTTGAGACTAAAACAGTGTTCCAAAACAGTGGTGATTGGCACAGTTCAGAATCATTCAGAAAATGTTTTGTTTCGTTTCCCAAAGATGGCGTACAACACAACTAGACTATATCTATACTAGGTTGTAAAACTAAGTATTAAGTTATTTTACTTAAATTATCATTTATAATGTAATAATTTATAAATATTCATTACAACAGCATTTAAGTTCAATACATAACCAATGATTTCCAAGGTTAATTTTAATCCCCTACTTTTCTTAATCAGTGTGGGTGGGTATTGTTTGTTTTGTTTTTGTTCTAATAATTTTGGAACCAGTGCACTGAGCAGATCTTCCAGGACTTAACCATGTCTGCTTACAGACAAAAGACGATTGTACTTTTTATAATTGTAGAAATGAAGAATTGTACTTTTCATATTTGAAAATGTATCCGTGTGGATCGTCGTTGAGAGATTTGAGCTAAAAGAATACAAACATCCAACGTAAGGGCAGCATTAAAAGGTAAACAAATAGCTTTCACTAACGGCAAAACGGTAAAAGAGTTTTAAGAACTTCTAATAATAAATCGTAATCCATTTTTAATTTACGCTTCCTTTGATTAAGAAATAAATGATTGAAATCAAACAACTTAAAAACCGTTTTCGAATTTAATCAGTTTTCAGTAAACAGAAAATACGAAAGTAAACAGTTATATTCGCAGGATATTAAAAGAGCACCTCAATAAGTAATGCAACACATTTTTTTCTCGGCATTATTCTCGGCATTTTTTTTTTAATATTTTATGAAAAATCGTTAATTTTCTGTGCAATAGAGAGTTTTTGCCCAGCTCACTATTCTAATACGGTAACGCTGAAGTCACATGACTGGTATTCTGCGCATGCGTCACTGTACCGTAGAGGAAATACAGTTAACGTGACACATTAACTTTCCTCGAATAGCGTATCTCTTTACGATAGGAAACACGAGTTCCGATAAACATGAGTTCCGACACTAGCGCTCCTGGTGACGAATTGTAGAACTTGAAGTCCAATCGATTTGTATCTATTTATTCGAAATTACCGATTACAAAAATGATTTTCACGATCGGAGGGCATCTTTTTCCTATGTTTTCGTGGATGCTTTCAGAAAACGTTACATTAGTAATCAAAATCATTACAGAATTCAGGCTTGAAAATTTGAATCGGCGAGCCAGCGGAATCTCGTAAACATAACGTCGTTGATCGAGATTTAACGAGACTGAATTATTTATCGAAATTGATTTATCGAAACTGATAACAAAGAAAGACAAAACGATGAAAAAAAAAAAAAAAGAATATTTCCTATTTTAATTAATTAAAAACATTCATCTATTCGATGCATTGACTAAATGATATTTATAAAAATCAATGCTATTTTTTTCGTAAATAAACCGTAGGCATGATGACATTTGAGAAGTGTAAATTTTCACGTTATGGCAAAAACTCTCTTCATGACAGAGCCCGCTATTGTGGTTTCCGTATTCGTTCATGTGACATTTGCGTTTCCCGTATATAAATCACGTTATGGCAAAAACTCTCTATTATCTTCAAACATTACCGTACTTTGTGAAATTGTCTTATCATTCTCCGCTGTGCGGCAGCACTATAAGTAGAGTTCAAGATGGCGTCTATGAATGAGATGTGTTCCAAACAAAAGAGCAGTTATTGAATTTCTTTTGGCGGAACAGGAGACCGTGACAAATATTCACAAGCGCTTACAGAATGTCTATGGAGACCAGGCAGTTGATAAAAGCACTGAGTCGTTGGGCGAATGGTCTGTCGTCGGCGGAAGAAGAAAAAGGGAAGCGGTCTGATATTCCGCGCTCTGGCCGCCGCACACGACTGTGACTCCTGCAATGTTGCAACGTGTAACGATCAGTTCAGAAGGCTATGGGAAGACTCGTTAAGAAACTGAGGAAACGGTTCCAACGTGTTCGTGGCCCCAGAGACGTGAACAAACTTCTCCTGCTCCACGACAACGCCAGACCACGCTCAAGTCTGTATACCTGCGAGGAGATCACAAAACTTCACTGGACTGTTCTCCCTCATCCACCCTACAGTCATGATGTCGCACCTTCGGACTTCTACCTATTCGGACCTCTAAAGGATGCAATCAACGGGAAGTGATGTGGCAACGATCAGGGAGTTCTTGATGCAATAAGGGGTTGACTGAGGCACAGACCAGTAGAGTGGTACCATCAAGGCATACAAGCTCTGATATCTCAGTGGCTGTAAGGCCATAGATTTGAACGGAGATCATGTTAAAAATAGTTTTTTGTAGCTAAAGAATTGAGGAACAAGGTGATGTATGTATTTAAAACTATAATAAAACAAATATACTTTGAGAAAAAAAATGTGTTACATTACTTATTGAACGACCCTCGTAAAAATTTTGAAATACGAGGTTTTTATGATATTACACATACAGACACGCAGAGAGAAAATTGGTTTTTTTTTCCCCTTCATTAGTAAAACCTTGAGAACGTAAATAAAACCTTTCCCAATACTGAGCTTGAGGAATTGCAACAAATGAATAATTCAAAATCAATAAAAAATTAACGATTTCACAATCAATATTCATATTGTATTAAGAAACAGAATAATATACTTTCGGGGTCGGGGTTAAAAGTTTAAATCACTCTGTCGTTCGACATCTTTCCTCCATAAAACATTCATTAACCCCGTCCTTCGTCAGTGACCAGTTAACGAGATCTCGAACGAGAACAGCTATGAATAACGAGGCATGTTTAGTTCAAAGAACAAAATCAATCGGGATCGTGATCCCACGCACACAAGCAGCTTCGGGTGGAAGTCGTGAACTTTCAAAATTACCTTCGTCACAGGATTTAATCTAGGTTAGGATCTTTAGGAGTTCTAAAAGTGGAATAATGTAAGAAGAATTTCTTTCCATTCAAATCTACACAGGAAAGATAAATACTTTGATTGATTAAATAGTCAAAAAAAAAAAATCAATCATCCAAAACCAAAAAATAGTTAATAAAAATTCATTTTTATTATATAAATGGATTTTATAAAATCCGGGTGGGCATAAAATAACGTGAGGGTCATTCCATATGAAATCAGCCAATTTTAATTAAATGGCTGCTCGACCATATTATTATTTTTTTTTTATATTTTCACCACAGGTGCCCTTACTAGTACGAGTAACTTGTTCAAAAGTTTCTTGCTTTTATCTTCATCTGCCACAATCTTTGATTTAGGCTCATTTTTCATAAGTGCGACAAGCATTTTAAAATCATGGTTTGCAATGGTATAGAAGAAAGGGGAGAGTACAGAAGAAAATATATCAAAATGGGGACCAACCAAAATTTCAAATTTTGCCCATGGATACTCTTCCTAGTACTTAAGAAAACCTGTAAGTTTCATTTTGTTGTTCACACTGGTTTACATTTTGCAGGCTATTAATTTCCTGTAAAAATGGCAATGGGAAACATGTACGATGAAAGGCTTAAAGTGGTCTCATTAACATTTTTACAATGATAAAAAACTTAAAGTAAATGTTATTCATTAAAATTTGTATGACAAGTTTGATCTTTTTTGTCACAATGCACTACAGTGAGAATGATCATGTTTTGACATGCATTGACATGCACAACAGTTTTTTGCAAGTTGTGACAAGCCAGAGCAGAGCAATTGGGTTGTAGCAGCTAGTCAGTCTGTTATTAGCCTTTGGAGAGTGAAGATGTGCATTAAGTTTCTGCAGTAGTTTTTTATTCTCTTGCATAGTTAGAAGAACAAAATCTTGCATGTTCCACTATAAATCATTAAATATGAATGAAGTTTGTTAAATGCTTGATGGTCTTAATAGTTTGAAAATACAGTGCTTCAGGATAATCATAGAGTGCTCTATAGGTGTTTATGTTGGTGAAAGTTTCGAAAATCATTCCTATGGACAGTCAATTGTCAAGTCACCATCAGATATAAGTGATTGAGAACTTTTTCTTGTGACAAAAAGAGTTGGACTTGAAGCAATATACAGTATTTGCACATATCGATGCAAAAAGTATGTAGAAAAATATCAACACTTTTTTGGAAACTCTAGTTGTGACCCATTTCCTTTCCATAAGAAATTAATTAAGAAGAATTTGAGAACAGTAACTGAGGAGATGTGCGAAAAGTGGCTCTCATTAAAACTTTTGCCAGGGAAGTCCATTTGTTGTTCATGCCGTAAGAAACTGTCTAGCTGTAATGAAAGATGATCAGTGCCCAAGAAAAAACTGTCTAGCTGTAATGATAGAGATGATGACGGTGCCAAAGAAGAAGCTTTTACACCTCCTGAGCTAGTTTTAGAATCTTTAAATAAAGCAGGTGCAACATTAGGAGTTTCACCTATCAAAATAATGAAACTAAGCCATGAGAAAAAACATTTAGAAGTTAATCGTACAGTAAAAACGTTTTCAGGTGCAATTAAGAAAACACTAAGTGACTCATTCAATGTACAGCCTGAGTTGGAGAAGGGAAACAGGAAAAGTAATATTGCAGTCAAGGACATAGAGTATTTAGTCAAGAGTTTAAAAGAAAGAATAAAAAGTTGCACATCAAATAATGAAGAATTAGTCATCAGTATAGCTCCCAAGAGCTGGTCCAATAATAAAATAGCACAGGAACTAGGTGTGAGCACGTACTTGATGAAGAATACAGAGGCTCTTGTGGAAAATCATGGAGTCATTCCTAAAGTGAATTTATTAAAAGCGGGGAGAAGAATGAGAAAAGAAACTAAGGACTTGGTGATAAATTTTTACAACAGTGATGAAGTAAACAGTGTGTGTCCAGGAATGAAAGATACGAAGTCTGCTCGTTTGGAAGATGGGAGCAAAGAATTAAAACAGAAAAAGTTGTGTCTATGTAGACATTTAAAGAGGAGTATCCACGAGTTCGTGTACGATTTTCTAAATTCTGTGAGCTGAGGCCCAAGCGTTGCATTCTGGCAGGAGCAAGCGGTTCTCATTCCATGTGCATATGTTCGATACATCAAAACGTTAAATTGATGGCTTCAGCAGTAAAAATCAATGACTGGAAATCTCTGCTTGCAAAAGTAGTGTACAATGTTAACACTGACAACTGTATGATAGGTGAGTGTGTAACATGTCCAGGCATTAAAGCATTAAAATTCCAAGAACCAAACCCCGAATCGGATGATTCTCTGAAGAAGATGATGAAAAGACTATTTCTTACAAACAGTGGGTGGCAACAGATCGTCGCAAATTAATCACTGTTTTAGAAACTTTGTCTGAATTTAAAGATAATTTGGCACCAAAATTAATATAGTTAAAAAGTCACTACCTTATTGCCCAGTCAGTCGCAGTTTCTCAGAACAACAAAAGCAAATCTAAGAGGTGGGGCCTCTTTCAACACGACAACTGTCACCCGATTATGGCTGGAGGAGCATCCTCTCAGTTGACAGTCATTTCTTGACCTCGTGTTCGCCGAATTTAAACGCCATTGAATACAGGCAGGGCGCACTTCAATGTACCGTCATTGCCAGGAATCCACCATCAGCGAACATTAGGAAATTGTGAGACGTTCCGTAGGATGCATGGTATGCACTGTCTCCACATACTATAGAGCGCTTGTGGAGTCCATGCCATGTCGTGTAGCTGCCGTCCTCCAAGCGCAAGGAGGACCTACGCGACATTAGGTATCCCAGTTTTTTTGGCATTTCAGTATCCCCGGCAACGTCGGGTACTTTAAGCTTGTAATAAATAGAAAACTGTGGCTGAATAAGATCAAAATAATGAACCACCAGCCTACAATGAAGCTGTGCTCTGATTCTAGTCTTTCTAACAAAGTTTGTAACTAATACAGTTTTTCGTAACAAAGGAGGATTGTTTAGTAGTAATTACCGATAAATGATGAGGTTGTTTGTTTGTTTATGCGTTTGTTTAATTCATTTGCGGCAGAAGTAAAGGCTGGAACATTTATTTACTTCCTTTACTTTCACAGTGATTTTCTTTTTATTATTATTTTAGGAGGTCACATTGTTTTGGGTTTTTTTTTTTTTTTGTCTATGTTCGAACGAAATTTAAAAATGTAATTCTAGGTTTGTTTCTTAAGCCTGACGTAGCTGTAATGGCTGCATAAAAGATTTACAATTTATGAAGAAGAAAACAACGAATTACTTCATACTCTTCTAGAATCAACTGTGCTGCTCCATCTTTTTTTGCTTCACGGCACTCTTATGTACTTTGAAATATCCGGCGGCACAGTAAGCGTTCTTCCTAACATCGCACGGCACTCCAAACTTTTCCGTTGCTTTACAACGTATAACGGAATTCTAGGGAGAAAAAAAACTAGCGAAATTTGCACTTGAACAACAGTCTATTTCATACATTTCTTTCAAATGTTTTAAATATTTAGCAGCACAGTGCTCGAGGCGTTTTCAGCTCAGGTTTAGGTAAACGACACTACTTCTATTCTGGAATTCGGCAAAAAACGAGTTCTCAGTCTTAGCAGACGATGCCCTACCTAAACTACTACAATTTTTGACAGTGCTTGTGGGAGTAGTGATTTTCCGCATTGGCCAAGCTTAAAAATAAGGAACGGGAGGGAATTCTTTCTCTCGATCAAGAATTATCTGCGTGTATGTTTGTTGGCGACTCAACTCATTAAATTTAACAATTCCAGTTTGTATTATAGTGAGCCCCGATTATCCGCGAGCGCCGCGAAAATTTTTTAAATTACGATCCTCAAAAAAAAACTAATTTTAATCCAAGCCAACAACAGGGAAAATACAATAGGGAAAAAAACCTACAGTGCGAAGGTCGAAAATTACTGACAGGAAAAAAAAAAAAAAAAAAAAAATTATTGTGCATCGTGATCCTATAGGCTCTCTCGGAATTTCTGGATGCAAACGTAGAGCAAAGCTTTTTGCTTTACTTTACATATTTTAAAAGTTTTACAAATTATGTTTTTTGTACAATAAAACGTAGTTTTCAATGGTGAAATATGTTTTTCGTGTTTTCATCTCATTTTTAGTCTTTTTTCGGGTTGTCCGCGAAGCCCTTGCCATCCTGTTCCGCGGATAATCGGGGCTCCACTGTACTTACATAATTTACTTTTTTTTTTTCCTCTTCTATTAACAAATAACGTTGTTGAAAATACTTATTATTATTTATTATATATTTCCTGCCATTTCCCCGTGTTAATAAAAATACTTTTGTTTTTCTCCCGGCACACTCTTTGAGAATCGCTGATGTAATCTACATAACCTTTTGTGTAATATCGCCATACTATATCCAGCATATCACCAACTTAGGATATCAAATGAACTCCTTTCCACCAGTTGCCATTTAAGACAATTAATCTGTAAGCCAATCAAGACGAATCGAATTGGTAATTACATATGTTGTAATTGCTTTTCCAATTTTTTTATCTTTTCTTCCCCACAGGTAGGAAAACAAACAAAAAAAACAAAAAACAAAATCAGGGACCGAAGAAGATGAATGGAAAAACCATGTAGAATTTTCGGGATGGCATTATTATGAGCCAAACGTTACCATGTACTGTTGAGGGAATACTAACCCCCACTCATTTTATTTTCTTCCGATATTCGAGTAGTCTGCAATTTTTTACCACGATTAAATGCTACTGTAGCTAAATCCTAAAACTTTGTGAATAGAAGTTAAAGCTAATTTTAACTTTTAAAACGCATTTTTTTTTTTTATTAATAATAATCCCAAAGTTAGACTAAAATAACAATTATTACTTTTCATTTTACTGGAAAAAACTACACAAAATTTTGGCAACCGAAAATTATTAGGAGAGTCAAGACGACTATTATTTATTTCGGATTTATTTTGGATTTTTACAGATTTTATTATAATTTAATGAGTTAGCCTAAAAAAAATACAAGTAAAAGAAATTTTGTGCTAAGCATAAAATTAAGGGCGACCCATTAATAAAATAAAACACAGGCGGACATTGAATGTGTGCATAATCAATTTGATAAAAAATAGAAATAATTTCTACAATGAAACATCCGCAATAGGAATCGAACCTGTAACCTTCATAAATGAAGTCAGACGTCTCATCCATTAGACCACGGAGGCTATATTCTAATATCTTATCATTCCCTCTGTGTGGGACGCAATGAGAGAAGAGCCAAAGAACTACAAAGTATGCCGATATTATTTGCATACAAGAAAAAGAAAAAAAAAAGTTGAAGTTTGGGCAACTACTGACTCGATCCTGGACAAACTATTTGAATCGATCGACTTAAAATTTGGATAGCTTTAGTTTAGAGTATCTACTATACGATGAATATTTTTTTTATTTCTGCCTATCCGGAAAAATGTTCGGAAAATGCGGATGTTTCCGGAAACCGTCGACTGTGTCCACATTTTTCCGGATAGTCAGAAATAAAAATTGTTTAGTAGACGCTCGAAACTAAAACATATCCAAATTTCAAGTCGATCGGGTCAAAAGTTGTCGAGCAAAAAATTTCCAAAATTACGGAAACAAACAGACTATCCGCATTTTTCCGGATATGCAGAAATAAAAACCCCTTTCTTACAGTGTTTGGGCCTTTGAACACGATGGTGAAGTCAGTTTGCCGCTCCGACCTTCCGTTCGGGAGTTGTTAGGGAGGGATAGACACAACGCGACGGACGGACAGGGCAACGTAAAAGCTCCTAAATGGGTGGCTAACTAGAATGTTCTCACATTTATTTTGTAAACTTTCAAACTTTTCATTATATTAATTACCAAGATTTAATAAGCTGTAGAAAAATTCGAATTTCGAAAAAAACAAAAAAGAAACAGCAAAGGAGGGGTTAACTGCACTTTAATTTGCCTATCAGAACAAAAATAAATAAGTAAATAAATAAATAGAAACAAAAAATCAAAGAAAAGAACGAAATTAGCAAAATAAAAAAAAAAAAGAAAGAAAGATAAGAAAATGTGCCTTGATTTTAATCTTGTTAGTAAACACTGAAAAAGTCTACGAGAAAACGAGAGATAAAGAAACTGCACAGAAGAGACTGAATACAGAAAAGGGTTTGTTCCAACGCAGACGACAAAAAACGAGAAAAGGATTCTCTTAATAAGCAATGACTCAAAAAACAAAGAAAAAAAAATGGCGTACGTCAGTTTTGTAACTGGTCTTCGCTTTTAAAGTCTTACTATAAAAAAGAGGGGGTTACAGATGGATTCATTTGATAAATTGGCACCGTGAGATTTGAGTGGGTGCAAGGGATAAACGAAAAACTTTTAAGAATTACGGTATTGATTATTTGTTGAAAATAAATGGAAATAAATAAAATAAAAACAGTCACTTTTCAGTTTTTATTGGCATCTGTTCTTAAGCTACTTACACAACCGGATTCACCCTCCAACTGATCCCAGGCAACCTCCAAGAAAGAATCGATTGCCTGAAATGTCTGGGTTCCATTATTTTTTTTTAACTTTACAAAAGAACTTAGCATTGAAACGTAATCAGTAGATTCAGGACTTGAATAATGTGACAATGTTATTTTTTGGGAGGTTCTTGCATTTTAATATCCAAAAATGTGCTTCTATCCATCCATTCTCCTTTATCCTACTAATAAAATTTCACCCAATAATAATAACGAGATAACTTTAAATACTACAAAAGAAAATAAAATAAAAATATAATTTTGATGGTATAATTTTTTCGGTTCCTTTTCCTCCATGTCTGAAAACTTGAATTGACTGTTATTATAAATGACTGGATAATAAATAAAAACAAAATATAAATTGGATCTCATTACTTCCTAAGAATCAGAAATGAATCTTCTGAAATTTCGGAAACTTCAACTCCTTAAAGCATTGTATATATTCTTTACTATTCAATGAAACATTCTTTTTAATTAATGCTGCATAGTGAACTTTAAAGGCTTAAAACCGATCCATCTGCCATAATTCCATGCTATCCAAGTGGCAAACGCAAGACTGCTGTGAAGTTTTAAAACTCCGTTCTTACACGTTCCATAGAATATGTTAATGTCTATGGTCAAGGTAAGTTTCCACCTAAGAGCTGCAAAAGAATAATTCGCGTTATTATTGATTTAATACTAACACAGTCGCATTTCGCTTACGAAAACAAACTTGTTATTTATTCCATTTGTCAGAGTATGCTAGAGAATATTTTCAATTAACTGAAAATGGAAATTTGTATTTCGCTTTTTGAATGCGTGTTCATTCGTGAGATTTCTCGAATAAGTGTGGATCTCCGCTTTTAGTCTGGAAGATTTTGCTAATAATCTACCTTTTCCCGAGAAACCGAAGAAACCTTGTGGAAAAAATAATCCCTATTTCCAAATATTAAATTTAATATTGAGTAAACTTCGATTAACAGCGCTCTTGGAACTGTAGGTTGTCTTTGCTGACACCAGGCGCTGCCGGTATCAAATTGTCATTTAAACATGGATAGTCAATATTGCAATACTGCTATCAGGGAAAAGGACGATGGAGGAAGGGTTTATTTGAGAGCAAGCCCGCAGTTTTCTGGCCAGTTGCCGACTGCCGACCACACGGCTTGATATTGCCAAGTTTTAATATCACGCGTCCAGCAGCTGCTCTTCGCACGTTTTAAATGGAATAGCCTAGACTTGGAATTACTACTTAGATGCTATTTAATTATTAATATTGAATTATATAAAATTGGTAACGTAAATTTAAATTGGTGTTGGCTATCTAATAATGTTTTTCTTGTAATGGTAAACTGATGAATAACACTGCCTGAAAACCTACCACAAAAGCCTTTTAATATTTCAAACGACGATTAAACCTTGCACAGTTACTGTGACGGATGGACGATTCTTAGAAATTATGCTCTGTAAAATTTAAAAAAAATAAACTCGTGTTTTATAAGAATTATTATAAAGCTAAATGTATCAAGGACTGAATTTCCAATTTTTTTTTTTCTAAAGACAAGAAAGACGACATATCCACAAAATAAAACGGCCAAACACACAGGCTTAAAAAGAATACTTTTAAATACAAAATTAAAACACAGACATGTTTAGATTTGACTAAATATAAATCTTTTTCAATGTGAAATTTTTCACATTTTTGTGGATATTCGTTAACACGCGTTAAACCTCACCGAAGACGACATATTTATATATATTTTTACATATCATTTGCTATCATCAAAGTCAATACATAAAACACTATAACTTGTGCAAAAATAGTTTAAATCACATACACAACAGAACGTGAAAATTAGCATTAAAATTATCTATTTCCCCTAAATCTCTAGCTTGATCTTTTTCTACTTTTTTCATCAAACTATTAGTTGAGAACAACCCTCGAAAATTCGTGTCTAAACCAACTCGCAAATGGAAATTTACACTCGCTTTGCTAATTAACGGGGGAGGGGGGGGCAAAATTTCATATATATACGTTATACCTATACTAGCAGCGGAACCCGCCGGATTGGTAGGTGTATAAAATTTGGCTTCGCGACCTATCATTATATATACGTCCTTGCACATCACCTACCTATAAATTGACGAATGGTGATTGGTGAGAGGTAGAGGAAACTTCCATCATGAAATACCCCTCGCGGGAGTTCACACAACCCGGTGAATTTAAATAGGCGGTAAATTTGAATTGGCACAGCAGCCATGGTTTTGAATTTAGGAAAAAAACGATTTGCGAGATGATTTTTACCACTCGCAAGCGCCTAATTTCTACTCGCAAATTGCGAGTTTGCGAGTGGGGTTTTTGAGGGTTGGTTGAGAAACACCGTTTTAGCGGAATTAGTGAACTTTTTTTTAATGACATAATTTTCTTTAAATAAAAGAAAAGTTTGCTATGTTGTGAGCAATCCTTGAATCCTCTCATTCAAGGATTGCTCACAAGAAGCAGGCACTTTAGATACAGGTGGGCAAACAGTTTGTTATGTTTTTCTTATTATCAATAATTTTTTGTCTCATATTTTCAATTTTTTTAAAAAAATTACATTTCCTTCGTAAATATTAAGAAAATAGTGTCAAATTCTATATATTCATTAATAAACAGACGTGGATTTTTCAAACGTAAAGCAGTAAAACAAAACATCGCTGATGAAGAAACACCACAAGGTGTTCCAGAATTCTTTAAACAGCAGCGTCTAAATGAATGCCGTTTCCCAATAAAAGCAATGGAAGCAAAAGGGAGGAGTACATTGATTGTATGGGATTTAAGAGGTAATTCAAAATAGACCAAACACATTTGCCAGAGAATTCATGATTATCTATCGAGTAAGAAGTAAATATTTTCCTCGCTATTTGCAGGTGCCTCTCTCTAGCCACCAACCTCCCACACTCAATATCCGTCGCTCTGATCGTCCTCATTTACCCCGACGATCTCTTCCGTCACTCCGCAAACCACAATTATTATTTTAAAAACTGCAGTTTTCAGTTGAGAGATGAACTTGGAAACTTGTTTTGCCACCTGCATTATGTAATTGTTCTATCGTTAACCTGATAACACAGCAGCAGTTACAGGACGTAGAACTCCGCGAAGTTAAATAGTACATGCAGAAGCGTAGCTAGATCTAATCAAGAAGAGAGTAATTCATAAATACGAGGAAAGATCAAAATGTTTAGTAGAATATGAGAATGTATACACACGGTTATAAAGAATGACGAAACAAAGGAGGTCATTAGTTCATTACAATTCACAAAATATATTATATCAACATATGCCTAAATTATTAAAAAGAGGGAGTTCTGTGAAAGTAATCACTTATCAGTATTCTACATTAGTAGACTCACTTGTACTGCTGCAGCAAGGGTTTCACAATCACAACGAAAAGTGTCTATTGATTGAGCAGGCAAGTCTATTCAATTACAAATTTTCCATCTGTTGTACGCGCATCTCCCTCATTTCCACGCTAAAGCGGCTAAACTGTTTCTAGCCCCCCCCCCCTTTCTTTTTAACACTGAAACCGATTGAGCGTTTTAGAGTTAAAATTTGGAAAGAGACTAATTTATAGTCCAATACGAGCATCATTATTTTAAAATACCGCTTTTCCCGATTTCTCAGAATTGACCTCCCAACCACAATATGCTGAACCTATTTTCTTGAAACTTTGGCGATCAATGTACCAACTTAAAATTTTAATATCGTTATTTCTGTTTCATCTCTCAGCCCTAAAAAAAAAACAAAAAAACCACATTTTTTATATCATTCTTACAGCTCAACGTTAAAATACGAATGCCACTTAATTGGTATCATTTTAGATTTTGTTTTAATTTGATATTGAAGATTATACTCCTGCAATTTGCGATAAACTTCCTTTACAAGTACAGTAAAACTCGCTTAAGACGCTCTTCAAGGGACCAGCTCGAAAGAGCGTCTTAAGCGAAAAAGTCTTGTAGGTAAATTGTAAAAATAGAAAAAAACTCTAAGTGCTTAAAAAATAGAAAAATATGTATTGCTCATCATCCAGAAACTATACAAGGTAACTACAATGTAAATATTGTACAATGCAAAATAATAATTATAATACATACTGAAATTAACCTCAGTATTGCAAGCCAGCAGTAACTGTAAGTGTCGGCGCCGGTTCGTCCTCCTCTTTCGCATTCTCCACAATCGTTTTCGCATCAGCAATGTAACGATGAAGGAAAAGTACGATGAAGGATATGCAGCTAAAAAAAAAACTCGTGACCAGCAGCATTTGAACTTTGGATGAGTCCAAAGTTCAAATCTGCTGGTCACGAGGTTTTTTTTTAGCTGCACATTCTTCATCGTACTTTTTCAAATGTTCAGTTTGTCCGAAATCGATAAAGCTTTACGTTTTATTCCAGTTTTACTACTAGCACTGGCCATAACGAAATCACTGATACACTCCCCAATGAACTAGACCATTCGTTCCATTCACCCGATATAGGAATGGGTCAACAAAACTAGTGCAATCACTCCTTCATCTGTGTGACAACATGGCTCTACAATTTAAGGTCGGACGAAACAAAGTAACGAAGAAACAAAATAACTAAGAAACAACGGTTGAAGCGGGGAAAAAAGAGAGAAGAGCGTCTTATCCGAAAATACAGAGCAGAACAAAGCGTCTTAACAGGTGGATTTTATATTGACTAGTATAGAAAATGTCCAGGGACCGAAGGAAAACAACGTCTTAAGCGGGAGCGTCTTAAGCGAGTTTTACTACAGTTTGAAATGTACGCGTATAGATAATCTTACATCTATCTACTGACGTAAGATCTTGAAAATAACTCATGGTAAGAATATATTCCAGTCATTTCTTCTCATCCTCAAAAATCGTTATTTTTCCTTTGGCTTCCGTGTCCAATTCTCCCATCTTCCCCTCTTTATTTTCCAACCTTCCTGCAATCTTCCCTCCATTTCTAGAAACTTTCAGCAGAAAAAGAAAAAAAAGATTAAATGGAAACTCAAGAAATTTCAATTACCCATTTGCTGATTGTCCATTCCTGCTAGCGAAATTGTTTCGTGGTAATTGAAGCATCTTCATATCTTAAAAATCGAAGCATCTTCACAGCTGTCAGCGAGAGGGCGCTGCTGGTCAAGTGATCAGTTTATACCAGCAAAATATTTGCTCAGCGAGATTCCCGTAAATTATAGGAAAAAAATCCGACTGCACCAAAAGAAAAACAAATGTAATTACAGTGATGAAGCAACGATGAACTATAGGCTGCCAAATAGACGCTACAAGCTGCAAATTGGATGGTTCGACTTTGGTCGTACTATATCAAGTACCGCAATCATCAGTCTCAAAGTAAACTATGTTAAAAAGTCATTTATTAGCGAGATTTTCCATTATTCGGTGACACTTTGTACTATTGTACTGCGCTTTTTTAACTGCTGTAAAACTTGTTTCTTGATCCACTCTCCTATATACACATATTCTTTGGAAATATAAATAAGTACGTATTACCCTTAACATAATTATGTAATTTTTTTCAAAAAGACTTTTCTTAAGTCTTGAATTTGGGGGAGGGGAAAACTTATTTGCTTAAGTCTCTGAATCTAAATGGCGATTGAAGTAAATTATAATAGAAAGTAAAGTTTAATCGTTAACAAAAATACTACCTCACAAATTTTAAGAATTTTACAAATATAAAACCCATCTTTATTGTTTTTATAGTTTTTTTTTCTTCTTCTGAGAAACTTTTTGCAATTTCCAAATGACAATCTTTCGTGCATATCCCAGGGAGTAGACTTTAATGACTTTGAAGCAATAAACCAGCAATTATTTATAAAGGTTAAAGTATCACGCCCGTTTCCTTGGACAACGGTGGGCAGTCAGGCTCCGGTGATTAGCAGTCCAACGGAGTCAATTATTTAGCGAGCTCCGTGGAATCACGTTCCGGTAATAAACTGTTACAAAAACAATGCCAAGTTACCAAACCTCCACTTTCCAATTATTTATTTATTAGAAAACTAGCTGGGAAAAAAAAAACCGAAGTTGCTCGGGCATTGAACATCGTTCATTTCCGTTACAAACTTCTATTTGTATTAACTTCTAATAGCATTATTCCTTAATTACCTCAGCGGGTTCAGAAAAAAGGCCTACAATCTTCGTCCAGGTAAAGGCAAAGTACAGTCGGGTGCATTTCCAATGTCACATTGCGAAGTAGTGCTTTCCTGCATTGCTCGGCGATGGGGTAAACTTCCGTTCAAGCTTGGGACATGCGGGGAAGTATCGGGCAGCTAATGTGACATTGGGAATGCCACTCACAGTTCAGCAAAATTTTATGTTCGGAGTTTTTCCTATTTTACACAATCTTCAGACAAACAGTCTTGCTGACGTATTCATTACACGTATAAAATAAATTCCTGTGTTTGTGCGTGTATGTCTTCCTCTTTGAACTGTATTAATAACTTCTCAGGATAAGATTTCACGATAAGTAAACTTAGTATATTTATTTAAGAACAAACAAACGATTTGGCTTTTCTTTTTGAAAAATTTCTGAGGCTGGGTTCTTTTTGAAAAGTTTCATTGTCAAGACGACAAAAATTCTGATTAAAAAAAAAAGATTGGAGCTGAAACAATGATTTCCTAATATTTCTTATTTAGTAATCCACTAAATTGCGCATGCTTTGAAATTAGAATTAATCAGATTTTATCAATTTAGATCAACTTAAGGAGGATTTCATTAATATTTTCAGAAAACGGAAAATCTGTAACGTTTGTATTCAGCAGATACAAGTTCTTTTAAAGAACTTTTTGGCTTATCCTTCAGATGTTTAAATCCGCGGATAAAGTGGATTAAATTAAAGGGGAGAAGGGAAAAGTGTTATTTTCTTGCTGAACTAAAAAAAAAAAAAAAAATCAGGATTCTGACGACCGAAAATTTGAGAACCACTGAACTAAAGGGGGAAAGACTGGAATTCACTTCATGAAGATCTAAAAAAAATGCTGATCGATTGATCGGTCGATGGTGAAGGTCACAGGCAATGAACATCGGTAGCACTGTGCCCAACAAGGTAACCACAGGATTACAAAAGTAAAACCCCATTAACTAAGATATTTTTGATTGCACGTGAGATACAGCACCACATTGTGTTCCCAACGTTTCTATGATCCACTATCTGTTCTTTACGCTTTTTAAGATTAATTACATAGCTTTCTTTTCGTCAATGTATTAACAAATCTTAAAAGATGAATGCTTAAGCCTGACGAAGAGACAAGACAATCTCATCAACAGCTAATCAATTTCAATGTTTAGAAAAACGCACAAATTTGTGAAATAATCAAAAATAAACGATCTTTGCTTTTGTTTCTAAGTTTGAAAGACCTCGTACAGAAGAGATTCTGAATTCAATGTTAGTGTGCTATAAAATTCTGGTACGACCTTTGTTTTTGTTTCTAAGTTTGAAAGACCTCGTACAGAAGAGATACTGAATTCAATGTTAGTGTGCTATAAAATTCTGGTACGAAAGGACTTACAATCCGTAGCAGATTTCTCTTAAAAATGACGCTGACACACGCTTTCTCTGTTAGATCTCCGCAGTAATGCACAATCCCTAATAATTCAATGTTAGGATGACAAAGAAGGCATCAATGGTACACAGACAGTATTGTTTTGGTGCAAGCAGTAGTGTAAGCACAATCATTTATTCTTTGACTGCCTTTTTCTTAACCTTGAGTTAATTCTATTTTATTTCTGTGATCGTCAAATTATTAATGCTTAAATTAATGTAATAGAAAATCACAATATTACAATGTCCTCTCTACTTTCAAAATTACTTTATCCGAGATAAAGTTGATCTTGAGGTCCCGACATGTAAAGATTATTACAGACCGAAGGAATATGGTATCTTCAACAACTACCCTAAGAACAAAAAAAAATACACATTAAAAATAAAATATAGAAAATTATGTGCAACTCTCCGCTGGCATCAACGAATTTTTCATGTGCAAGAAAATTTCATTGAGGCTCGCGGAGACTGGAACATAATTTTCTATTTTTAGGGTAGTTCTTGGAGGTACCATATTCCTTCGACGATGATTATATTCGTCTCCGTATTGACACCCTTGTTGTTTTGCTGGTGACTATTCTCAGCTGATGATCGCTAATGAGCGTGAGATGTCATCCTAAGAAAACGCTGGGTCTCAACCTTTTAATGTAAAGATTATTATTATAATCAATATTTAAAGATCTATTATTCGATATCCCGATATTAGGACCTCAACATAACTGTTCTAGTTATCATTCTACAGCTGAGGTTGATCAAACGTTAAAAATTTCGTTGTATCACCTAACGATTTTCTTCGTCTTTTATAATATTACATTGTTAACTCTTTGGCTGAAAAGTTTTAAAAATCAAACTGCTGTGTTATTTAATGTAAATAAATACAATCTGAAAATCAAAACGGAATAAAATAAACATTCATCAAAAATGTTTTTAAACTCACCATTAAAGCCCAAGCAAAGAAAAACAAATTGGAGGAAATAAACTTTGTACGTTTGATAGCCTTTATTTATAAATAATTCCACAAAGTCCTCAGATAAATTATTTATTACTGTAAGCCTTTACAACACTGACAACTTAATCATATTTCACACTATTCCGAAGAGCCTAAATTCCTCTGCTTCTTCGGGCGTCTCAGCAGATTTTAAATACAAAACGGTTATAACAAAAGTATTATCAACATCATAACCAATCTTATTAAGTCATACAACAACTTCATACAACAAAAATATTTAATATTAATAGTACTAAAGTTGTTGTCCAGCAACAATTCCGAATTGAAGGATTTTAAATTTGATGCTTTGAAAAATGTCGTAGCTTTCAACATCAACTGTCTCAAGACTTTACAATTGGAATGTTGGTATGAAACACAACTGAAGCATTATTTGATAATTTAAAGCTTATGTAAATTACATTTATTATTAATTGTTATTATAAATGACAATGACAAATCTTTAATTAGTAATACATTTATGTAAATTACATGTATTATTAATAATTATTATTATAAATTGCATTACTAAATCATTAATTAGGAAGATATAGTAAGAGTTGGAGATTGGGACACTGCGGTCCTCCATCAGAACTTTTGTAAACATATTGGCCTTCAGACGGATTCCTAAGGTTGTGCACACCTGGTTTGCTTAATAAAGCCTTTATTTATTTGTATTTGCCTTGTTTTAAGTACATCTAGTATTGTATATTTTAGATACATTAATATATTTTAATTCATGTAAATTAAAATACATTTTTACATTGAAAAAAAATGCATATAACTAAACAAAACACAAATATTCAACAAGCTATTTTTGGTATTTGTACTGGGAATCGGAGACAGTACTGTTTCGAGGTTTGTTGACCTCTCATCAGTCCGATCCTCCCAGTATACCTAGCTCAGTGAAAAAGGACAATATACAAAACGGACAAACCTACAAATCAATGACCCCTGAATAAAAAAAAACTTTTTAAAACTTTTGTTTTGATGTTTTTTTTAATTCAGGGGTTACTTGATTTGTAAATGTTTGTCCGTTTTGTATCTTGTCCTATTTCACTGAGCTAGGTATACTGGGCAGATCGGACTGATGAGAGGTCAACAAACCTCGAAAAAGTACTGTCTCCGATTCCCAGTACAAATACCAAAAATAGCTCAGTAAATATTGTATGTTTTGCTTAGTTATGTGCGTTTTTTTTTGTTTTCTGTTAACGTAAAAATTGTTCTATTGCACGTTAAATTTAATTTGTAATTAAAATACATTAATATTTCCAAAATATCTAATACTAGACTTACTTAAAACAAGACATACATATGATCATCCTAAACTTTCAAATACCATAGAAATATCAATTGCTAAGATACTATATTTTAAACTAGAAATTTTTAAAAAGAACTTAAAATCTACTTTCCTTACAATGTCGTCATTAAAAACACTTAATAATAATAAATCGTGGAAAATTCACTTTCACCGATCCCTTTAATTTATAACATCTGCTGAAGACAAGAGTACAGATTTTCCGTTTTCTGAAAAAAGTTAATTAAATCAACATTATTTAGTTGTTTGAATCCAAATTTAATCAAAGCGCGCGCATATCAGTGGATTACTAAAAGGATTAATATGCTGCGTTAGATATCATTATTTTAGTACTGATATTTTTCTGTGGGAATTTTTGTTTTTTCACGCGCTAATATCTCGACAGGAAACCATATAGAAAGAAAAAAAAAAATCAAACATTACAAGTTAGATCGATCGCATCCTAAAATATGTAAGCTAAGTTTCTAGAGTAGCCAAGTGGTAAGGCGCTTAACTGCGGGCTGTCGGAGCCGGGTTCAATCGCTGAATTCTCCTCAAGATGGATGTTAGGGCCCACCTAGCCCTCTGTAGAATGGTAACGGCTTTCTTTCCCGTGGATTTAGAGCAGGCAAGCGCTGGGCTGACCACCCCGACTGCATCTCTTTTGTCAGTCCGTGTCATTGAAACCCGTCCAGCGCCCCGTGGATCATCGCCGTCTCCCAGCGGGATATACCTACATAAGGTTCTACAAGATCTGTCGAGTGGTTCAAAAGTTGTTGAAGGCGAACGAACACATACGCAAATACACACAAGTGAAGATTTGATACGAATCACTTTCCAACGAAGATTCTAAAAAGGATAAAATACTTTTTAATTTCAGTCTACATAACATTTGTGATTAATCAATAATCATTAGTGATCTTCTAATGGAAATCGGTGAAATGGGAATCAAAGAGGTTTCATGATTTACGGACAAGGTCACGTTACAACACACGATGTCGAAGAAGTACTGGGCAAGTTCGAAATAGTACTTGGGCAAACCCTAGTCAATACTGAATCCTTGGATCCGAAATAGTCATGCGCTTCTCTGGCTGGAGAGACGGGTTTCAGTTCCAGGAAAATCTTCCTGGTAATTATTCCTCCAGATGTGTCTCAAAATTCTCGGGTTCTCTTATAAGAGGATTAGAGGCAGGAGAGAGTCGGACTAGCCCTGCGACCTTTATCCCATTCGGCTGCTGATCGCGAATACGGGACTGATGCTTTATATCAAAACTACTCCATAGATCATTTTACAGCAAAGGATTGTTCTTTAGGAACATATGAAATCATTTTCTCTAGTCGAATTCTAATCTATATTACCAAAATCTTTTATTTCTCTAAGCGCAATTGTTAATTATTAGTTTCCCTTGCTGACAAAATCAGATTATAATTTTTTCTTTTCGCCTTGCATGGGATTCGAACCGAGGACCTTCGTCCTCACATTCAGGAACGCTAACCATTGGACTACTGTCCAATATCTGAATCCCCAATATCCAATCCTACTTTTATTCTATTTCTTCGCGCGCTATCAAATAATGAGCTCATTCAAAAAGGAATAAAATATCACTTTTTGCCATAACCGCTTGGAATCGATTCTTCTTGGATTATCTCATACTTACCAGGGGTAGACAGGGGGATGGCCTAGTTTGATATAAAAATACATGAGCACAGTAAATTGGATCAATTACTTTTCTTCTTAACAACGTGGTTTCCTAAAGGCTTGTTCGCACTATAGCGTTTTGCTGCGTCAAACGTTAAGTTTATGTAAGATAATTGCTTTTACGTCTCAGTTTAAGGCCAAACGCTTATGTTGAAATGAGCGAACATAAGCGTCTCCTCAGACGTAAGATCAGCCAATCAGATCTTGTGTGTGAGCAATATCCAATCACAGAGCACTGACGTATTCCTACAACTTTTGAAGATCGAAAGCAAGTTTTCTGACGCCATTTTGTTCACCGCTTCGTTGGGATCGAAGGTTATTACGAATTAAATATCACATTGAGGAGATTAATTTTCGAAAATAAACAATACTTTTACTGAAATAAATTAATGCTATGCTTCAGAATGTGCAGATCTCACCTTTGTAAAGAGATTTTGCATGTAAATCAACATCAAAGATAGCGTTAGCCAATCGGAGTGTGTGTGTTAAGTAACAGCCAATCCGAGAGCATTGATACAAATTTTGCCGGGAAAACGGAATATTGGCAATTGTGATCGCCATCCATTTGACCGTCGTTCGTCTCCAGTAGTTTTTTTTGACAAAATTTGTTTTTAATATCTGTACATCGTTTGTTTGTTTCATATACTTCTTTATGAAAGGAATAATCGCTTGTAAATATTCATAAATGTAGGTTTTTAAACAAAATATACATTACAATTTCGAATGTTGCATGAATTTATTAAAAGATGAAGGTTAGTATGTCATAACAGAATTGTGATCAGCCACTGCATAATACTGAAGTACTCCAATCCCTAAGAAAAGTATGATAAATTTTCATAAATAATATCAGTAGCCTAAGTGAACAAGTGACTAAAATCATAAATTAAAATAAGGCTAGGAAAATTTTACTGTTCCAATGATAAAGCACAACATGAATATGTGGTTTCAGTATCCCTCCTGAATGAATTTACTGCTTCACTAAATATAATATATTTGTTTCTAATTTTTCTTAAATTCCCATAAACATTTGCTAATGTTTTCTTTTTTATATATGACTGCTATGTTGTTTGATATTGGGTGTTACATTACAAAAAAAAAAAAGAAGAAATTTCACTAAAGTTTTGGTTTATATGATTGAAGTGCAGAAATTGTTTTGGAATCTTATAAGTTTCTTTATTATGATTTCTGATAAAAAAAAAAAAAAAAAATAAGCATTATTATGTTTGGTTGATTCTCATTACAATAAAGAACTGAAATTACTTAGATTCATTATCTTCATAATTCATATGTGTTTTTATATTGTCTCTTAAAAGATTACAGTTGTAGGGTCAGTAAGCTTCTGTTAGTAGGTGATGTGTTATTTACCTTGAATACAATAAATTATTGGCAGTCAATTTTCTGCAATTCAATTTCATATTTTTTTATTCTACTCAATAAATATTTGTTGACAAGTACAATGAATTTAAAATAGAAAACAAAATAACAGGGTTCTCCAGAGAAGTAATTATAATCCCTCAGCAAAATATGGAAACATGAAAAGTACAAAGTATGAAACAGGGTTTTCAATGTACATATTCATATCGTAAATATAATGAAAAAAAAATATTATGGAAACATGGTTGAAATAAAACAGATGCAGTAAAGCAAAATAAATTACACAAAAAAAATACTCATAAATTAAAATAACGCTAGGAAAATGATACTTTTCCAATGAATAGGCAACATATCTAAATCACAATATCAGCAGTTTCCGCTTGCCGTTAACTTGCGAACGCAAGTTAACGTTAAAGTGCGCTCTGATTTTGCCGCTGACGGTTACACGACGTTTACGCAAACACAACGCTGACGCTATAGTGCGAACAAGCCTTAATTATGTTTACGAATTAAGACGACCGTCGCCCAACTGTTCACTTCATCATGTGTTGATTCCTAATAGGTTAATGCATGAAGATGAATATCGTGAAACTTAGTTAAACAATGGGGACTCCTAAGTAGGTCAGCTGCGTCTCCTGAATTATTGAAAGAATCAACATGGATAATTATATTATTTGGCGTAATAATGAGCTCCTAATAATTAACAACTGACATACAAAGGAAACGTACTTTTCCTTCTCAGAATGTTGTAGTAAATCGCTGTTTGAATTTCAAATCAGATAAAAATTGTTTATTTTATTTACAAGTTAAAAGGTTTATTTCTAATAGTAACAAAAATAAGTTAAATTAATACAAAAAACTTGTCTTATATTTCTTTAATGCAGAAAATCATTAACGCTTAAAATGGATACTTTTTAAGTTTTTACTAACAATTTATTGTCAACGTTTTTGAAAATCTGTAAAGCCGACTGACGTATTTGCTACAAATAAAAATAAGTAAATAAAAACTACGACCCAAGTGACTTCGATCACGTCATATTTGGGCGCCACAATGACACAGGCTTTCTGTTTCTCAGCTTGAATTTCTATGAAATCTCGACACATTTCAAATCGTGGCTAATCCATTTATTAGTCAAGTATTCCCATTAGTTATGACACTTGTGGACGTTTTCAGACTAGTCCTAATTCTCAATGGTGCTTCGATCGGATGAGAGAAGGGCATAACAACAATACAGACATGCCAGAATTCTCATTACAGCAGAAAGCTTAAATTAACACTGAAGGTCAAATTTTCATTAACTCCCTAACACTGCAAAAACCTCAAGATATTTCTCTTGTAAATTACAACTGTACCACCTACTGTTTTTGGAACAACAACAACAAATAAATAAATAATCCCTTTACACCAGCAACTGTTGGAAATAGAAATATTTGGATAAGTTTAATTCAATCGATTTTGTAATTAGTAAAAACATTAAAAAAATGTAATTTCTCTTCAATAGCATGAAGTACTGCCTTTTCCGATTAGTATTCATTGATATGACCCCCATATCAAATTCAGATTCCAGGTACCAAATGCAGTACCGGTACCACGTTATGATCAAAATCATAGATTCTTAGCAAAAAATATTGAGAAACCACCACACGATTTCATATTTCTGCCTTTTAAACATATCACACACAGTTATTAGCATTATTTTTAGTAGTAGTTTAATACCAACATCTACGTTAACTAGTTCTACCCAAAAGTTTAGAAATGAAGTTTAGAAAAAAAATTCGCTTTATGCAAACATTGTAATACAGCATAGCTCAATGCAATGGTTAAAGCACAAAAGTAGTTTATATCAAATGCTTGATTTGATTGTGGTGAATGTGGGTGGCAGGGAAGCCAAGCACCGCGACATGTAGGTCTATTGTGCTACCCACGGAAATGGGGACAGAGGGAGAGAAAGACGGAGAAAGTATGGTGGGAGAAGTGCAGGGGAAACTGGAGAACCCCGAGAAAACCTGCCCAGCGCGGATCGTCCACCATCACGAAACCTACATGATAACCAAACCCCGATACTCAGACGTGAGAGGCCAGTGTCGTAGTAACAACGCCAACCGCGCGACTTATAATAAAATGTAGACTTAATTATTAAAAAAAAGCCTAGAAGTGATAGGCTAATTGACAATATTTTTTCGGTTAAGATCTCAGCCCGGGCTACTTCCCTCAGAGACCAACTGAGCCCCCACCCCCTTTGTAGGGGCCCTACATATAAGGTAAAGAAATCTGAAACGAATTATTGCTGCAGGTTATCATTGAGTGGCTAAGAATGACATTAATACCTGTTTGCTTTCCATTAGATCACCGCAGTAATAAATTTCATTATTAGCCACATAACAATGGTCTAACCTAGAGGTGGAGAACTTTGTATTGGAAGGCCACAAGTTACGGAGTGAAGACTTCATCAGACACCGAATTGTGTTGTGTGCTGCTTAGGTTCACAGATCGTCAACATTGAAATGTTAGAGCATTGTACGCTATTAAAACATCGCCGATATCGCATGAAAGACTTACATTTTGTTACAAAGTAGTAAACATCAATTTTTTAATTGATCTAAGAATGTATGTAGAATGTATATAGCGTATATATTAGAATGTATATCATCTAAGAATGTAACTAGAATTATAATACAGGGGTACAGGGAAAAGAATCACTATTTGTTTAGCGAAAAGTAAGTTTCAAGACATGTTTTCGACTAACTCTGTGGTTAAACGAAGTATGATTGTATCGAAATAGAAATATTTGGATGAGTTTATTTCAAACGATTTTGTAGATAGTTGCTCAAGAAGTCTTTCGATATCCAGCTCGACTATTACGTCATTGTGGGTTTTCAATTTCTTTATAATAACCCTGTTCTTTTTGTAAGTTTCCTACTAAAACCACTTTATATGAATTTGAAATTGCCTACGAAATAATGCACTGAGACGAAGAGTGGGTTATACCTTTGGGTCACTTTTTCGAATTATCGTAAGAAATTCAGTCTTAATAGCACTTAAGCGGCTTTTTTTTAGACTCAATTAATTCTTTGATACTTTTTCTTAAATATTACTTTGAAACAAAAAAAAACACAATGTAGCACAGTGGACTAAGGTACAATATCCTCGGCTATCTCGAGACAACCATCCTATACCTTGAACCATAATTAAAAAGGAAGATTCAATGGAAAGAATACAAAGTATAGGACTACATTACCAATTCGTACTTGATTTACATTATTCTCTGTACAAAATATTGTTGTCTCGATCATCAGAACCAGACAAAAGCCACTTTCTTAATATATTTGAGTCTACAGGGTCCCTTTTCTTCCCAGTTTTGCTACTAGGCATTGCTATCCTTGATGTCAACCACTGAAAAACAAAACATATTGTAACCTCTTGTAACATGAACCATTGGCCCAAGGTACAAGACAGTTGTGGCCCAAGGTACAAGACACAGTTGTGGCCCAAGGTACAA
>JAFIDM010052974.1:0-21572 GCA_023159025.1 Thereuonema tuberculata | reverse complement strand
TTGGGCGCTTTATCAACTGAAAGTATAAACATTAGAGTATGACTCACAGTAAATATTTCAATTTAAAAAAAAAAGACTTACACTGATTAAGAATTTATGATAATTTGATATGAAGATTGATAAAGTTTTGCTGCTTTTTAGAGACAAAAACATAATCAATTATAATTTTCTTTGAACTGATTGTCTCGTTTATGGCAAAATTTCGATATTACTATTTTTTATCATAAAACTTTAAAGTCGATTTCGAATTTGGATAAAAAAGTGCTCATCACTCTATTTACTAATAATTAATAATTAGTTACATTCCAGAAACAGTTCATTTGGTAAAATAAATAGCTCTAATGAATTTTATAGCATTTATTTTTTTATAACTCTTGTAGATGTCCATCTTTATTTTTTTTTTAAACTTAGCGATGATTTATTCATATCTTAATGGAACTCCTTTATTCGCTGTTTTAATATAGTATTAGAGCTAATAATATTCAAATTGGTTTCTTGTGAATTTTTTGCTTTAAAATTAATACACTGGATGGAATAATTAGACTAACAGTACTCACAGCGATGTAGAGAAGTATCTACTTCTGGTGGTACCTTAATACGAACATGGGAAAGAAACTAAGCGAATAAAAAAAATGAGTTATTTTGAGTACTTCTTTATCCATTGTGAATAACCCATTCCTAAGCTGTTTGGGCCTCTGAACACGATGGTGATGTCAGTTTATCGATCCGACCTTCCGTTTGGGAAGTGTTGGGAAAGGGGGAGGTACAATGAAAGGGGGAGAAAATAATAAAATAATTTGAACTGGGGGGGGGGGGGTTAGCCCCTGAAAATACCCATTTCTATGGTGTTGGGCCTCTGAACACGATGGTGAAGTCCGATTCCCGATCCGACTTTCCGTTCGGGAGTTATGGAAGAATAGACGCGGAAGGACAGGACAAACGCAATAGCTATCAATTTTGTTCGCTCTCATAACAGCTTCGAAATGAGACGCGAAAAAAAAAATGACATATGTACAAATAATTGCAAAGTTAGAATTTTCAATGACAGCAAAAAAACAGAATAACAATTATTAAACGATTTTCAATACTTATTTTTACGATTTATTAATGTAAACTATTTTATGATAAGAAGAATATAGATTTGAATTCATTACTTGTAATAACAAAATTCTGATGCAACGTGTAGCTACTTAGATTGTTTCTGTTTAAACTGTTAAGTAATGAAGTCAGAAAGAAAGAAACAAAAAGCTAATCACTGCTTTTTCTAAAAGTTCTAGTTTAATGTAGAATAAGCAAATACATATACTTTATTTTTGAAATATTCACAAATTACAAAAACGAAACAGAATATTTATTAAAACAAGAGACTTATCTTTTACAAATACTAAATAGAGAACAGGTCACCAAAGTCCATTTTCTCCAGTTTTATTGTAGCATTGTGGGTGAAGTACACATAGTTTCCAGGTGGATGAGTATATTCTACAAAGAGAAGGAAAAATATACTTAAGTCAAAGGTTTTAACAGTATGAAGCAATAAATTGTTTAATTGGACTTCCCGAATTTTACAATGACTTGGAAACTTCTATTTACAACTGAATGAGTAATAAAAGATGGCTGTTCAACTTCTGACTTACATTTTTCATCACTGCTTTTGTTAAGTTACAATGAAGTTTTCTATTCCAACTTTTCTATTATTTATATAAATAATGTTTTATCAACTCTAATCGTCATTCTGTGCTCTTTTCAAAATATTTCCTTAGAAATTTGAAGGCTTTACACGATTCTAAATTTCTTTCTATCACATTTAAATTTCTATTTCTTTTTAATTTTCTTTCAAAAGATCAAATCATAGCTTTTATTTTGTTTCTACTTTCCGTGATCTGTTTGGCTTTTGAAGGAATTTTCTTCTGAAGGTTTTGACTATGTTACCTCTATCATAAAAATTCGATTTATAACCTCTACCTGTAGTATTTTTCTTTTACTTAATATTTGTATTCTTTAACACACAACATGATTTTTTTTCTTCTTTTTTTTTTGGAATTATCGATTTACTTTTTTTTTAATAAAGCCTTAACATTTAAATCCTAAACTTCTTCACTGGACTGAATCAAGTTTTAAAAAAAACAACAAACTTAAAACTTTTAACAATTGACATATACATACACAGTAGTCCAATGTAAAATAGTCTTATACTAGTTATAGGCTCAGTTTCTAACTACAAGTAGTAGACGCAGCGACGGAAGGACAGGAGGGGAAGAACAAATAATGGTAATTTTAAGTTAAATCCTAAGTAAGTATCATAATAGTTTAAACAAATCAGCCTAGCCATTTCAGAGAGAAAGTCATTTCACTTCGGGAGTCGTTTTTGAGGAATAGGAAAGATGGAGACCAAAGTAAATGTGCCTATATTTTAAGTTGGGTACAAATAAACTACGTATCTTTTATGGAAATCCTTCAATTTTTTTTCGCATGATGAGTATGTTTAATAGAGAAAAAAAGAACATATAATGGACATTTAACAATAAGATTTCTTATGCTTTCCATCCTTACTCGAATACGAATTAAATATTTATTCAGATTGTTTTACATTTTAATTGAATTTTAAAATTTAAAGGTAATAATATTAATAAATGAATTCCATTTTACTTTCAATTGTGATATTCTGATTTAAATTGCAGAATTAAGATCCGTATTAATGAATTCATTTGGCAAGTTATGATCAAAACAAAATTTCATAATCCAAACATTTAGAAATAAGCAAATTTTATTAAATTACCTATCAGTATTTTTTTTAAAAGTTTCAAAAACATTAAGCAAGCAGAATCATAGGGAAAAAAACAACGGTTTTTTTTGTAAGTTTACAGTTGTTAAAAATCCACTGAAGACACTGAAGACTGAATTTATTTATTTATTTATATTATACAATTTAATAGTCACTTTTTCTAAGCAGTTTTCCTAGGACAAAGCGAGAGGTCAGGGATAAAAAGAATGTATATATATGAAAAGAAAGGAAATTCATTTTCCATGATCTGTTTGTTAAAAGTCAACTTTCTAATCATTGGCGCTGAATTAAACTAAATAGAAAACATTTTAAAGTTCTTAGTGCAAAAAAAGGGAAAAAATTAAAAATCTAAAGAAAATTATAATTCTATTTTTTTTAAAATAACAAATATTTCTTAGATTTGCACCATTTTTGTATTCAATGTATATTTTGTCATTGGTGTATTATACTTTATCTTGAGAGTGAGCTCCTTCGTTAACTTATGAGTAATATTCTTGGCTTGAAAAAGCCAAAGACACCAATTTTTGGAAAATTCGTGCCATTAACACTTTATTAATATTTGACTTTTCTTTCTTTCTAATGACAATTTTAGGTTAAAGATAATTAGCCTAATTTAATATTATAATTAGCCTAATATTAATTTCACATAAAGATAGCAGAAATTCAGATTGACTGCTAATAAAAAGTTTTTATTAAACAGAATCGGAAAAACTTAGTTTTATACATATAAAAATCAATTAAATTAAAAAAGGTAAGGAATTCTTTAACATAAACATGTAAAAGATTGTTCACGTATGATTAATTAAGATTAATTAAGATTAATTAACCTTAAGTATAAATTAAAAATAAGAAAAAAAAATACGGTTTAAAAGAGTAGTTTTGATCTGACTAACACAGTTATCCGTAACACAATCTATAGGTTAAGTTCATAAAGTAAACGAATTATTTATAAATAGCCTATAATCTGTTCTAAGATGGATGTATTTCAATAAACTAGGAATTGTCAGGTATTTTCTCTAAAAAATAAATAAAACACGACGAGACAAGAATCACTACACTGCAAGGGCGGCCATCAAGTGATTGCCGTGAGAGGCCGAAAACAGTTGGAACGCTTACTTCAGCTGATAGAGATGTGATATGCATGAATGCTGCAGATTCGTGTCCCATCAAATATAATATTCCTACGCACAGAATGAAATATGAATTTGTGGATTGAGTCCCCCCCCCCTCCGGACATTTTAGATGTAGCTCACAGCAGTGGATGGATGCAATTACATTTGTTGAAAGAATGGTTTGAACATTTTTTGAAACGCGCGATGCTAAACTGGACAATCCTGCTGTACTGATTCTGGACGGGCACAATATTCACATATAAAACATCAACCTCATCAATAAAGCTAACAGCATCAGGAGTTACACTGCTATGCTTACCTTCCTAATGTTATTGCCTTAAGGTACCGCTTTCAATTTATTATACGCAGGAAGTTGAAACTTGGCTTCGCAACAATACTGGACTAGTTGTTGCTCTTTACAAAGTAGGAATGTTGTTTGGAAGGGCATTTATCTTCCAAACAACATTCGCGCAGCATCACATCATAAAGAGATTGACGATTTTAAACAGTGTATTCCCTGTTAACCAGCATATCTTCACCGATGACGAATTTGCTGATATTCTGCCAACAGACATACCAGTCCAAGTGGAAAAAAGGGTGGATGAAATACCGACACCACCAGAAAACTGTCCGACACCACCGGAGAATGACTTGTTAGTCTTACCTGGTAAAATGATCTAACAGCTAGAGGAGATGGTTAGGCACATCAAACAAGTCCAACGGTGTCCTACCCAAGTGTACCCGTGCAGCGACAGCACTTCATGATGACGAAGTAGCTGTCCCGTCCACATCAGGTCACAACCCACAACTTTCTATCTGCTGATAGAAGTCAGCAGAATCTTACCAGTTAAGGACATTATCTTCACGGAAAGTGGTTGTATTTCTCCAGAAGCTACCTCCCCTTATCCGCGGGTTGATTCATGTTCCAAGCAGGCCTACTAAAGTGGAAAAACTACTGTCCTAACTCGATGTAAAGAAGAAACCACAAACAAAAACGAAGCACAACAATACTAAACCATAAAGGGCGACGCAGAAACCAACAACAAACAATGTAAAACGTTCTGTCACCAGATTCACAGGAAAATGACAAAGACGACAGTAGTGATGATGATTGCATATGTACGTACTGAAACAAATCCTATTCTACAGTTGGTGGTGAGAGCTGGATTCAATTTACCGAGTGCCGCAAATGGTCGTATGATTCCTGTGCTGGTATTGGCAGCGATGATGATGACTACACTTGGGATTTGCATAACTACTGCTGCTAATTTTGCAAGCCTGTCCGCTTAGTAATAAGGAATTATTTAAGCATATTTCTTAAATAAACCTTCTGTTATGAAAGTGCACTTAATATGGAATTTTGTATCCCATTTTACCCACTTAGTGCGGATCAAATGGGAACTTGCGGATGTTAAGCAGATAATTTTTTTAACTAGTAAAAATTAATATTCTGCGTTTGTATAAATTATGCAACAATGTGCAATATTTTTTTTTTTTGCCAACGCCCGGGCTCTTAGAAGTGAATCTTTTTGGCCTCAACAAGGGGCGAGAAATGTGAGCATTTATCCGTCGTAACGTTGCCCAGGGTACGCCATAGGAGGCAGCTCACGCTATACCCGCAGAAACAGACGAAACACAGAAGAAAGAAAGGGAAACAGCCATGCCACTGCCGGGATTCGAACCCAGGTACTGGCGCACTGATCGCCACGGCTGGCCGCCGCCGAGACCGCACGACCACGCCAGCACGGCACAATGTGCAATATTAGATGAACCTCTATCTAACATGTTGTTAAAAATCTGAACAATACGACAGCAAAATCAAAAATTGAACCTTAAGTTTTCCGTTTTATCCATATTTCCCCTAGATTAAAACTACTTTCTGAAAAAGGGAAATATGAATATTTTAAACTGTTTCCGTATTATTTGCTGCTTTAGCTGATGAGTGAAATTTAGAATCACCCTTTTTATTAATTTCAACCTATAAGAACATTTTGTAAAGCACAGTTGCCTCATCTGAAATAACTTACTTTTATTTTGAAGCTGCTTAATTACTGAAATTTCGTTTATCAGAACGAAATAAACTGCTACTTAGAACTGTTTCCGAAACAAAATTTTTCAATTTCTCTTGATCGCTCACTGTTAAAAAGTGGGAATTTCTTTTTGAAAGCTTTAAGCTTTTCGGCAGCTTGCCAAGAGATTTTTTTTTTTTCCTTTTCCAGCGCAAGTATCAGAAATTTATTTCTCCTATTTTTGCAGACTCTTATCAGGGAACACATTTCATTCTCCATTTCATCCAAGTTATTGAAAAGAGCTAATCCGATGCTATAATTTTGTAAGTTAATAACTTAATTTTAGCTTTCGAGAGCCTTCTTTTTAAGAAGGACGGAAATGACTTGAACTGCATTTAGATGGAATGTGAATTTTTCGTTGATACCCTTGAAAATATTTTTTTTTCAGTTATATACAGCAAAGTTAAATATCTTATCTAAAACAGCAAAGTTTTGATTCAAAAAGTGATTTTGTTATCGATTATTCAAGAAAATATCTCAAGTATTGGTTTCCACGTTCCATATATCTTGGGACTAATAAAGTCGTGGGTTCCTTGCATCGTTTTGGCGTCGAACATAAACGCTAGCTACTTAATATCACACAAAGTCTTATATCCTTCCTACCACTACTTTGAAGTATACAAAGTGCTTCTACAATAGAGAAAATTTCTGACAGATTATAGGCTACTCCTAGAAATCCTTAATATACTTCTTTTAATTCCCACGATGTTTCATTCTTCTTTGCGAAGGACTTCTTCAGATGGTATCAGAGGACAAGAAACTATTCTTCTTCCTCTACATTTCATTAGATTACAAATAAGAACTAAAAGAAAACAATTTCGTATATAAGTTAACAAATGAAAATCACCGTATTCAATGATAACAATTAACACATTAATAATAATGCTTCATAAATAACAATAACAATAATACTAACATTACTCGCATTACATCATTAATATCCAAAGACTTATTTTTTTATTAAATTCTTTAACATATCCAAATGAAGCACTACTCATTTTAAGAAATATCGTGGGAATTAAAGGAGCGTTGTTATGTTAGGAGTAAATTATTTATTGGGTAAGTGCAAAAGTTCTACTCGTTTTTGGATATGAAAATTTGCAATGGAGTTGCCCTCACACATTGTAATGTTAATCAATCGTGTGGATGCCTCACATATAAATGCATCTTGTCTCACAAAGTTAATCATCTCAAAAAAAATATCAGAGGATGTAACATGGAACACGAGAAGGAGCATATAAGACATTGTTTGTTAGTCGAGTTCGATAAAAAGAATACGGCAGCCGCAGCATGTCGCAATGTTTGTCAAGTTTATGGGGAAGATGCAATAGACGAAAGCACATGTCGTCGATGGTTTCGTAAATTTAGGGAAGGAGACAGAAGCTGCCAAAATCAGGCTAGGAGTGGACGGCTATCACATGTTGGAGAGGACGATATTGACCAAGCCATAAGGAACAGCCCGAATCCGTCCGTGCAAGAATAACCGGAGACATTTAACATACACCGGACAACGGTCGAGAGACGGCTGGTTAAGTTGGGTTTTACGAGAAATTTGGATCGTTGGGTTCCACATAACCTGACAGTAAGCCACGGGATGACCGAATCGCCACCTGTGTTTCCTTGCTTTCCCGGTACAAAAATGACCCATTCTTGACACGAATTGTGACAGGAGATGAGAAGTGGGTTATGTACCGAAACGTCAAGCGTCGTAGGACTGTGTGTCGCCCTTCGGATCCGCTTGCATCGACTTCGAAAGCTGAACTTCATCTCAAGAAGGTGTTATTGAGTGTGTGGTGGGATGTGCAGGCAATAATTCACTGGGAGGTCCTGCCACTCAACCAAATCATCAAAGCTGCCTTCTACTGTCTACAGTTAGACAGGCTGCATTTGGTAGCAAAGCGGCCAGGTCTCATCAATCGTCGTGGTGTTATCCTTTATCACGAAAACGCCAGGCCACAGGCTGCTCTCATCACTCGCCAAAAGTTACTGGGCTTTGGTTGGGAGGTTTTACCCCACCCTCCCTATTCTCCCGACTTGGCACCAACTGACTATCACCTATTTCGTGCGTTGAACAATTCCTTCAGTCAGAAAATCTTTGATGATCTTGATGCTGTGAAAACTGCATTCAAGACTTTTTTGACTCGAAACCGTCGGAATTTTATCGCCGTCGGATTCATCTCCTACCAGAAAGATGGCAAGAGGTCCTAGATAGCAATGGGGATTATGCACAATAATAGCTACTGTTCTTTTTTTCGTTTATTTGCTCTTCTTTATGGGTAATAAAAACGGTAGAACTTTTGCACTCACCCAATACATAAAAATATTTATGTATATTTCCAGGATATATTAAAGAAGATTGTAGGCTACTTTCTGTTGGCGTCGTAATTATTTCATATACATTAATATACAATATTAACTTGCTGTGATATCGCGGGGAAGATGTACTCATATTTTACTTTCATAAGTCCAAGAGGATGGGCAAGCACAGGTTATCTTTTATGACTATGAACTGATCGTATGAACTGATTTATTTTACATTTGGACATTTCTCAATTGTACCATCCTAGAAATCATTTCTATTCCAGACTTTAGCAATTTGAAGCATCGCAATTTATGAATGATCAATTTTTCGTCAATGGCTACTTTCAGGCTTCGAGCTCAAGTTATTGTATTTATTTATTTCACAAAAAAATATTTTTACTTAGGTTCTTTTATATTAAGAAGATAATCCAAATTGTATTTAAAATACGCCTTACCGACATTATATTAGGTAAATAAAGCTGTTACCCTTTATAGGCCTGGAATTACACCTCCACCTGCCTTTCTAATTGAAGACCCTAAGATGATTTACAAAGACACAGTTAATCAGTTCTTCCTACTTTAATATGCATAGATTTAACAACAAAAATAACAACAGAAAATGAAAATGAAATAGGGATTTGACAAAAAAAAAAATTATTATGTATCTAAGTTCGGAGTTATTATATTTGCAAAATCATAAGTTGTAACTGATTTTCCTATTTCATAGCAACAATTCACGATAGTACTTTTATTACAGACGAAATCTTCCAATAAGGAAATGCAAAGAATCTTCTATAAAACTGCAAAAGTTAATTAAGTAATTGTTTCTTTAAAAAAAATCCTAAATTCCTTTTCTTTAAATAATTGGTCGTTTATTTTGTCTATTCTAAGTAATATCTGGTCAAAATGCAACAAATTAGGATTGACTAATAAAACAGCCTCAGTCAACTACACTTACAAGTTAGTCTTTCAACACCGCTTTCGAGCACGAATCGCATCCAAAAGTTCTGAATTCTGCTGATGTGATAACGGCAAGAAGAGTCAAACCAAGAAAGCGTCGTAACGAAAGAAACTGCACTTTCCTCAATCAATATCATATTTTCTAATAAATATTATTAAACATCATAACACCAGAAAATAAATGTCAAACTATATTTATTAACTGAAAAAATGAATTTTCAAAGAGATAAAAAATTAATCGTCTCCTCTTTTTCAAGCCTTTTTTACAATAATAATAAATTGACGAGATAATATTACAACAATGACCTTAAAATATTGACATTAACAGTTAAAAAACGTCAATACAATAATAATAAAAGATCATAATCTACAATATAACAATCACACATTATTAATAATCACAAATTCTTATCAAACGAATACGATTATTACCTTTTTGTTAGAGGTTACAAATTTTTTGTTAATCATTTCTCTAGCCAATTTTACTAAATTTTCACTAACTTTAACTCCATCACATCTATTGAGATTTTTTTCTTTCGAATTTCGAATACATAGGCTTTTTATTGTCTTTCTAATTTTTGTATTTGTTTCATTATATAAAATGTTTACTTCACAATTGATACAATGTTGCTTGTCTTTACAGTGTTCAGCAATTTCAGATTCCTTTACTAATTTTTGTCTAATATAATATTCGTGTTCCCCCATGCGTTCTTGAACTGTTCTTTTCGTCTCCCCAAGATAGAACGAATCGCAATTCAGGCAATCTAATTTATAAACCAACACCCATTTCAAACTTCTTGTCATTGCTATTTATCTTTTTACACAAAATATTTTTTAACTTATTTCTATATTCAAAATTTAAGTTTACTCCATATCTTTTACCAATTTCTTTTAATTTCCAGCTGTTCTTATTCAGATACGGAATGAAAAATCTATTTTCATTATGTTTATCCAATTCTTTTATCTTAAATTTATTATAATTTCTTATTGAGCTATATATGAATCTGTCAGTATAACCATTCTTTTTTAATTTTGATTTCATATCACTTACTCTAATATTAAAATCTTCTTCATTACTGGTAGTATTATCAATTCTAATGATAAATGAGGTAACTGAAAAGTTAAAAGACCAAGATAAACGGAATTTTTTTAGAAGAAATAGAGAAATTTCAAAGAGAAACAAGCAAATATGCTGGATAGGTCGTGGTATGCTGGATAGGTCGAGCTGATGAGAGGCCAAAAAGCCTCGAAACAGCGCTGTCCTCGATTTCCAGCACAAATATCAAAAATAGCTCAGTGAATTTGAGTTTTGTTTTGTTTAGTTATGTGCGTTCTTTGGTTTATTTTACTGTAAAAATGTACTAACGCACGTTAATTTCCTTGTCTAAATACTAACCTTGTTATAAATTAATCCCTTGATGCTATGCTTAACGCTAGCGGGGATTAATTATTCACCCCTTTTTATTCTTGATTTTATTTTGATGTCTTTGTATTTCAGGGGTCATTGATTTGTATGTTTGTCCGTTTTGTCTATTCGTCCCATTTCACTGAGCTTGGGTATGCTGGATAGGTCGAGCTGATGAGAGGCCAAAAAGCCTCTAAACAGCGCCGTCCTCGATTTCCAGCACAAATATCAAAAATAGCTCAGTGAATTTGTGTTTTGTTTTGTTTAGTTATGTGCGTTCTTTGGTTTATTTTACTGTAAAAAAGACATTTCTTTAATAATACTAAGAAATTTTACATGTTTTCTCTAGATGTAGACAACATGTACACAAATATTCCTGTAAATGAAACTATGATGATTTTAGAAAGTTTAGCTTTTGAGAATAGGGAAGAATTGAAGAAACTAAAAATGGATTATGATGAATTGATAGAATTAGTAAAACTAATAACTGAGAACACATATTTTAAACACCAAGATAGGATTTTCAAACAAGTCAAAGGTTTCCCTTTGAAGAGACGAAGGAACTTCTAAAATGATAAAAACAATTGAGATACATAAATGAAAATAGATTTTGCATTCCGTATCTGAATAAGAACAGCTGGAAACTAAAAGAAATTGGTAAAAGATATGGAGTAAACGTCCCTATTGCAGATTGTTCGGTTAAACTTCCTGGAGAATTTACTTCTGTACATCTTGAAATGTTTATTTCTGGCCTCAGCAGCTTCTTCTGATAACTGTCCTATGGGTAAAATGGCATGAACCAAAACTTTATGCATTGTTGGTGTCATGGGGTGCCAGCCGTTCAGACTTACCTAAAGCCTAGGTGTTTCATCAGCGTATAACTGAAATTTCTTATCATCAATGTGATGCCCACTCGTAATGGCTTCTAATATCACTTTCAATCTCTTGATGAGATTAAGGTTTACTCCAATGATGCTTGACGCTGTTTCTGGATCGGAGAAGAACCGCCTAGCTGTGTTTCCATCATTGGTGTTACCGAATCCGTGTTTGGGAACATCAACAAGTAGCCTTAGTTCTTCCTTACATTTTTTTTGGATTTCCTTTTTTGTGTCACTAACGATTTTTTTCTCCTCTGGGCTTCTTGATTGCCACTTCTTTTTTGGGATTTTGTAGGCCCAATGAAGCACTGATTCCAGAAATCTGATTCTTGTATGTAATGTGGACAGTCCAAACTTTAATGTGTCAGGATTCACGTCACCACGTAAATTCCCCATAAGGGCCAATTTCCAACTTAATAAATTACGTTTTACTCGAAAACGGCAACAGATGGACGGAAATATATAAGGATAAAAAATGTGTATTTTGATACGTTCTTTAACTTTTGTCTCAAACATTTTTCTGTATTTTTCACTGTTTACAAAATAATTAAAAAAATTCTTATTTTGGCCGTAATTTTCCAAGATGGCGGCCTTCATTTTACTGAGATTTTTTTGGGACTTAGGGTGGACTTCCAGGACATTTTCCTGCATGTTTCCACCAATTTTCAGTCTGTTAATAATTTTTTCGGGCCAAAATCTAATTGCACCGAACTTAGAACATTGACGCTGCAGTCAGTTTTGACTTAACATTTATCGGCATTATATGTTTTAAAAATATTTCACAGACTAAAGCAACTAAATGCGGAATTTTTTCTTTTTGAACTTAGTTACCAATAGATTAGTGAACAAGAATATCATTCGTTAAAAATACGTTTTTATGTTTATTTTATTTTTTATAATATAAAATAATTACAAAACAGACTATCTAATAATATTAAAACAACGCAATTACCTTTATAAACATCCGTAGAAAATAGGATTCAAATCCGAAGGTCCGTTGTCTCAGAAAAAATTTGTTTGTAGGTACAAGTCATACGTGAAAAACACTGAAAAATCGCGACCACTGAAACAGATACCTGAACTTCAACTGACCTGGAGAGCCACCGAAGATGGCTAATGCGTCGGAAATAGATTTAGGGTGACTCACAATTTAGTTCCCTTCACGCCGGACAGCTTTTCACACCCATAGAACGAATTTGAGTTTTTGCCTTTTTGGCCAGGTTTATGGCCATAATACCCCACTGTGCGCCGTCTGCACCAGGAGCTTTCCAGTTGTGTGCATGTTTTAGGGGCTGTCTACATGTCTGCGAGAGTAATATCATGGAAGGGCATGATGGGTACGTGATCAGTGAGTTGTTGTTCCACTGTGATCCATGGTATTTCGTCGTTGTGGGGGATGGGGTTTGACCACAGAGACGATCAGTATTAATGTAATGGCTCGCTGGTGGGAGAAAGTGTTTTTCTGTTCTTTGCGCAGAGTGCACTGTTTTTTCATGTAATTTCATGTAATCGATCCTCCTATCCTAGCTAGTCTGGGATACAGAGAGGATTGTATCCCAGACTAGCTAGGATGGGGTGGATTTTCACAAATGTAGTTATGTGTGCGGATAGGCCTTAAGTTTCTTTAAGCCTTCTGTCAATGGAGACCAGGATTCTTTCCGGATGTTAAAGGTGAGCGAGGATTGATCAGTATAATTTGGCCACTGGAACTTTAAATGAATCACAGAAACTCCAAGGAAAATTTTTTAAAAAATCGTCTAGGATTTCACAGTTCGGCAATTTTTCTTTGTTTAATGACGATCCATAGTAATTATTAGCATTGGTAATCTCAATTCGAATTGGATTTTTTAACAAGCAGCAAATTTTGTTAAAAAGTATCATAGTTAAAACTTCAAAGAAAACAATACAAAATCACACAATAACTAAACAACAACAAAAATCACTGAGCTTATTTTGGATATTTTGCTGGGAATCGGAGATGGCGCCGTTTCGGGTTTCAACATCCTCTTCAGCCCGATCTCGCCCAGCATAACTCAGCTCAATAAAAAGGAGACAATATACCAAAGTATCATAGTTCTTTTGATATATTTTTTCAAAAAAATTCTTTAATAAATTTTCATCCTTATATATTCATCCTTTGTAAAGGAAGAGTTTCTTAAGGGCTAAATGCACCGTCACTTCAATTTTAACGTAGTAGTAACGTTTCATCTATTTTTGCATTAATACTCACACTTCGACATACTGCTTCGGTTAACTGAGGGTGGTTATTCTACCACTTTTAATGTGGGTTCGGAAAATGGAAAAACTTTGACGTTTACCAGAATCTTTCTCTAAAGAATTTTATTATTATTGCTACAATATTATGATTTCAATCAAAAAATATTATTCTAATGCAGTTACTAAAATTCTTCACAAATAAGCAAATAAGATTATAAGTGAAAAAAAAAAAAAGAAAAAAAGAAAAAAAAGCTAATTTTGCTTTTTGTTTTTTCTTTTAACAAGTAACGAAAACGTCTCAGAAACAATTTATTAGTTTTTAAATTACAATATTTTTATTTTTGGCAATAGTTTATTAAATACAATCTCAAGGAAAGGAAAAAAATTCTAGATAAAGAGGTTTCGAGTTATAGAGGTTTTAAATGCGGTCAATTAAAAAAACGTTTTAATTGCTTTTGTTGTAGAAATACAGCGGTATGATCGCATATTAATTATACATACGTCCATAACATTTTTTTAACATACATACATACCGTTAACAATAAAAATAGTCTTTCAATGACTTTTGGCATCTAACTTTCTTTGTTTCTATTAGCCTTCGAAGATTAGCAAGAGCTGCGAATCCCTCATGGCCAACATTTTCCTGAGATTCAACCTATTGTTGAAGAAGGGGGGTCTTTGGGCATCGATTATCCGAAATTCGAGATGCAGAGGTTTTGAAGGAAATTTTTTCGAGATAAATTCAATGTTGAATTTAGATTGTAAAAGTAAGGAATTTCGAAAATTTCGAGATATAGACTTAAACAGGTCTGTTTTCGACGTAAACAGGTTCGAGATAGACATGTTCGACTGTAACAAACTGATGAACCCGAACTGAAATTTTGTCTTGAGTAAACCGGATTAAAAACCGAAGCCAAAAACTTTATGGTTCAATGCCCTGATGCAACCACATTTCAATAAGATTCAGTAGAAACAAAAATTGTTTATCGAACTTCAGTCTAAAAGCCTGAATTAAGATTTTCAGAATGGATTTACAGTTGAAAAAGAAACTTTACAATAAATTTCTGTTTTAGCGTAACTTGAAACATTCATTTTTTTTCCTCTTAATTGACAGGTAAAAGATTCAAAGTAACCTAAAAAGAAAATATTTTTTCCTCCGATAATCCGATAAGAAATTTGAAAGTGAATCAATACCAACTATCAATCACAATGTAATCCAGACACGTTAACATGGATCATATCTATACTAGCGTATACGCCCTCTCAACAATGTGACAGCTTTTAGTTGACGTAGAGTATTTTAAGTAGAAGCTTTTTTCTGTGTTCAAATCCGGGGGCACGGCAGTGCCACCGCCAAGACGAGCCGAAGGCAGGAAGGGCACTACGTACCTTTTCTGGAAGAGTTTCGTCGTATTTTCGAACCCTTATAGCTTCGGCCTGGATAATACTAGAGAGTTCAAATTTTCAGGATAAGATGCAGTTACCAGACTAATGAAATACGCTAAGTTTCATTTATTTAGCTTTAATACTTTGGATTTTATTAAGATCTGAAATACTTCGATTCCGTCACTCACTCACTCACTCACTCACTCACTCACTATCTGACTCATGATCATCAAAACCTCTAGGGTACTTCCTGAAGTCCTAGAAAGCTGAAATTTGGTATGCAGGCTAGCAGTAGCACACAAAAAACAAAAAAATTAAGAAATCTGTAACTTTCACATTCCAACCCCTCATAAAGGGGGGGGGGGTCTGGTTATGTATTATCGAACCCTCATAGCTTCGGCCTGGATAATACTAGAGAGCTCAAATTTTCAGGATAAGATGCAGTTAGCATAATAAGTTTCATTTATCTAGCTTTTATATTTTGGATTTTATTAAGATCTGAAATACGTCGTACCATCAATGCTTCGGCCTAAATAATACTGTGTAATAATGTGATTTCTTACAAAAGTGCAAACAGCTTGTATATACAAGTTGACCAATAGAAAAACAGAAAAGTATGGTATATGAGCGTGTAAGTCTTGGCAACCTATTTTACATGAAATGTTTTGGGTGGGATATTACTTTTAATTTCTTCATTCATGTCGAGAAATATCTCTAATAACTCTTCAGTTAATATTAATATGAAGGACCAAACATACAAAGACAAAATAGATATAAATAAATAATTTCATAATAAATCACATTACATGTTGCGAAGGTTCTATCCTTCGTCGTCAGATGATCATAAATAAATATGGAAAAGAGAAACAGGCTCGGAATTGAATTTAAATATAACAATAATTTAGGATAATAATAATAACAAATATGACAACAAATAATCACCGTGTAATTGTATTACAGCCGTATTAACTGTATTACCGTGTAATTGTATTATTAGATAAACAATTATCTGGATATAAACATAACAATAATTTAGAATAACAAAAATTTTTCACATGTAATAACAAATAATCACCGTAAATTGTACTGCAGCGCGTTTTTAATTGAAATATCAGTATTGTAACATGGTTTAGACTTAATTAACAATGATTCGTGGAATTTTCGTAAGTACCAATCTTTCTCAATCCCATAAATGACGGGATTGTTTACCATTAGTATGTGGCCGGAATTTTTATGATGCAATGCTGTTAAATATTGCCGGTTATTCTTCTCTATCGCTGTTTCGTGTTCTTTCATTCGTTTTTTTAGCTTACGTCCAGTCTCCCCAAAATACGTGCAATTAACACTGCCTCCTTCACATTTAATACCATAGATAGCTCCCATTTTTTCTTCATTCTTAATTTTATTAATATTCCCATTAAAGATGTGCTTTAAAGTATTATGAGCTTTGTGCGCTAATTTTATACTGGCCTGATTTAAAATGGGATCAAGCAAATGCTTAAGGTTAGTAGCATATGGAATAGAAACAAATTTCTTTTTTTCTTTATCTTTAGTACTAGGTCTAGAAAATTTATTTCTTTGTATGGTTTTATTAATAGTTGTATCAATGAAACTTATAGGAAAATCATTTCCCATAAAGATATGTCTGATTAATCTTAATTCATTAGATAATAATAATTGATTGGAGCAAATTTTAACAGCTCTATTGACTGCCAAAGAAATTGCATTAGCTTTATAAATTACTGGTCCTGCTGAATTATAATTTATAGTAATATTTGCATTAACTTCCTTTCTATATACTGTTGTGTGAAATTGACCCTTAGATCGAATTATTAGGACATCCAGAAAAGGAATCTTATTGTCCCTTTCTATTTCCATTGTGAATTTGATATTACTATCAACTTTATTAAAAGCATATAAAATGTTTTGAATTTCTTTCTGATTAACTAACAAAATTATGTCATCTACATACCTACATATCAAGGATATATTCTTATTGACTAACTCCATTTCCCATAGTTTGGATTCTAGAAAATGCATGACATATTCCGAAAGTATGGCTGAGGATGGTAATCCCATGAACACCCCTTTGTTTTGCTTATAGACAGAATCTTTAAATTTAAATGATTGCATTTTAAATATGGTATTTACCAATGTATGAATATGATTAATATCAATCAAACCTTTTTTGACATATGTATTAAGATTAAGATTATAAAAATGATCAATTGCATCATGGATAAGAGGTAGTGATAAAGACGTTTATAAATTCACTACATCGAATGATGCCATAATGTAATCATTATTATTTGAACTATTTCTTAACTGATGCAGAAAATTTATATTGTTAGGAACACTAAATTTTGAAACATAATCAATTTTCTTAAGTTCTTTAACAAGTATTTTTGAAATTTTCGTAATAGCACTTTTAGAACATACTATGATAGGTCTGGTTTTACATCTGTCATTGTCTTTATCTTTATGGATTTTCGGATAACCACTAAAATAGGGAAGATAATAGTTTGTTGCGATAATAAAATCCATGTTTTCTTTATCTATAATCTCTTCTTCAGCCAATTTGCGTATCTCTTTGTTCATATGTAAAATTGTAAGATGTTCATTAGCTTTTGTGAGGCAAATTCCTTCAGTATTATTTAGAAAATGACTACACATTTCATCATACTTACATAGATCCATTGCAACAATAACACCTCCTTTATCTGCTGTGGTAATTTTTACTTGCTTATCCATATTTTCCAGTTCTTTAAGTGCAATCTCTTCCATGGGGTTTAACTGGGTTTTAAAATGGGTTTTACTATTTTAAATCAGGCCAGTATAAAATTAGCGCACAAAGCTCATAATACTTTAAAGCACATCTTTAATGGGAATATTAATAAAATTAAGAATGAAGAAAAAATGGGAGCTATCTAAGGTATTAAATGTGAAGGAGGCAGTGTTAATTGCACGTATTTTGGGGAGACTGGACGTAAAATAAAAAAACGAATGAAAGAACACGAAACAGCGATAGAGAAGAATAACCTGCAATATGTAACAGCATTGCATCATAAAAATTCCGGCCACACACTAATGGTAAACAATCCCGTCATTTATGGGATTGAGAAAGATTGGTACTTACGAAAATTCCACGAATCATTGTTAATTAAGTCTAAACCATGTTACAATACTGATGTTTCAATTAAAAACGCGCTGCAGTACAATTTACGGTGATTATTTGTTATTACATGTGAAAAATTTTTGTTATTCTAAATTATTGTTATGTTTATATCCAGATAATTGTTTATCTAATAATACAATTACACGGTAATATAATTAATACGGCTGTAATACAATTACACGGTGATTATTTGTTGTCATATTTATTATTATTATTATCCTAAATTATTGTTATATTTAAATTCAATTCCGAGCCTGTTTCTCTTTTCCATATTTATTTATGATCATCTGACGACGAAGGGTAGAACCTTCGCAACATGTAATGTGATTTATTATGAAATTATTTATTTATATCAATTTTGTCTTTGTGTGTTTGGTCCTTCATATTAATATTTACACACACAACATGGATAATATTTAACTCTTCAGTTCTTCGCTGAGGAACTGGAACTTTTAGCATTTGTAGAATGCTAAAAAAAATGAACATTGAAATTTAAATTTTCATCTAGTAGGTTAAAATTAATGAGTTATTTTTTTTCTCGGTCCATCTGTCATTGAGTCACCCACAGAGGGAGTGGTTAGAGATATTTAATTACAGTCATTTGAATGTAGTCCCCGTGGCCTAATAGATAAGACATCTGAATTCGGATCACAAGGCTGCTTGTTCGATTCCTATCGTGGACGATTCATTGTAGAAATTACTTCTATTTTCATAGGAATTTAAAATTATTTTCTAAACGTAGAGGAAGTGCGTCAGATCTGGAAAACTATAATAAGAGATTAAAGATGACGAAGCAAGACTTGTAATAGAAATTCATGATTAACTCACTTAAACATATAAATAAATTCTCTCGTAATGAATTTTTTTTTCTTATAATGTAAATAGGATTTGAAATCGACTAATGCAGGCTGGTATCAAACTACATATGTATTATATATGAAAAATATACAGTCAAATACTGCCTATTTTTTATAAGTAATACAGGAGAAGAAATATTGAAAGGTTTGAATTACTTATCCTTATATATTATTTCTCAAAGGTGTTTCTGTGTCGGAACGTCATAACTTCCATAATACTTCATCAAACTCAATGATTGAGACATCATTTTGAAGATTTCGATCTCCGCTAATGACGAAAAATAAACAAATTGTTTAAAATTAATGTTTTCGTTTAAAAACTTTATTTTAAAAACCTTTTTATAAAAATGTAGACACGCTTTAACAGAAGCGACTTGATGTTTCGAAAGTGAAACAGCATTTCAAATAATTCTGTAGCGTCGTAGACTTCAAATCACCCTTTTTTGAATAAAAATGCACTTTAAAATGATATTTCATCATTTATTTAATTAGAACAGATAAAAAACAAACAAAAGATTTATAGTTTAATAAAAATAAACGATTTGTTACAATAAAAAGCATAAAAATTTGTCAACTTCCTCCAAAAGTTTTTTTTTTTATTATTATTTCCCTCAATACTTTTATCATATTTAATAGACATCATTTTGAAGATTTAAATAAATTGTTTAAAATTAATGTTTTCCTTAAAAAACTTAATGTTAAAAATCTTTTTATAGAAATGTAGAAGGCGCCAACTATTCACAATCTGTTCATTTATTTATTTGCACATTACCATTCGGTGACTGATCATGATAATATGCGAATTATTCGCACGGGTCAACCTTTTTATAAAAATGGAGAAGACGCCATCTACTGACAATGTGTTTAACTAACATGCACGATAGCTGTTGGATTTATTTATTATTTCTCAAAGTTGGTTTTTTTTGTTGCGAATTATTCGCACGGGTCAACTAGTTTACATTTATTTGTGTGAATTTTTAACAACATTTATTTCAAGATCAACGAAAATGTTTTTGAACTTGAAGAAGTAACTATTTCATTTAAGCAGTTAACTTAAGAAAATGCAAGCGTTAACATGATTATACCCTTTAGAATTGTCATTGCTTCTTGGTTCCATCTCTAAGACAGCTGTGTGTTAAAGAATTTGGAATGGGGGATTTTGATGGTAGCCGTTCAACCAAATAAAAAGAAATATCCTTTTTTTGTGTAGATGAGGGGAAGGGGATGGAACTACAAACAAATCAATGGGCCTTCCAACCAAAACAGATTCCAAAATTATAGATTTCTTCCATTTTTGGCTTCATTTTTGGTTTTGGGGGGGGGGGGTATTTAATCCACTTAACTCCCTCCTTCTAGATGTGATTAATAAATTTCTATTGTTTGACAATTGTCTTTCTACCTTAAAGATGCAAATCATTATTTTTGAAAAAAAAATGCAGTTTCATATGCAGATCTTGAGGACCGTATAAGAGTATAATAACTGAGTTTGGAAATGAGCCAAAATAAATACAGCACAGTAACTGTCTTTTATGATTCTTTCACAGAATTTACTTAAATCTAATTAAAAAAACAGTAAAGAATTTGGATGATTATTATATAAGCGTTATTGAGTCTCCTGGATTTAATTATCAATCAATGCTTTCATTAGAAAAGAAAAATAAGCGCTTTAGTATCAAACTTCCAAATCCGTTTGATTATAAAAAAAGACAAAGAATGAACACACTAACAGCAGCCAAAAATTATATTTTTTATCTGTTCAGAAACAGATTTACGAGCATCGTAGGGAAAAACAAAGACACAAAGACTCTACCCAAAGGCAACTAATTTACAGATATGTGTGAATTAAGAAGGGAGAGAAACTGACTTTCCTCTGCAACAAAGGTGTGTTTTTAGTCGTAAACCTGCTTCGACTACATCTACTTGTTGGTGTTTTCTTTTTCTTAATGTGTGCAGTTTAAGGGTCACCACATTTGAAGAATTGTTTTTTAAATGGTTTGAATTTGATAAAAAGAGATTGGAAACCATATATTCAAGTGAGGAAAAACACATCGATTAACGAAATTCTCACATCATCTCACAGCTCAGTAATTAAATTTAGCTTTCAAAAGAACTGAATCTGCAATCTGGATTTGCAAAGATAGATGTTCTTATCAATATAGACTTAATTAAAATAAAAACTGAAATCTGAGAGAAAAAAATAAAGTTTTACAACTTCGAAAAATAATAGAAGTTGGTTATTTAACACTACTTCGAATTTAATCAATTAGAACTATAGGTAAATAAATATTTTAAATTGAAATATATGAGATTTATATTTCATATAACACTCCATATTTACGATCTTGTAGTCGAATACTGTAATATGGTTTTAATTAGCAATAATGACTTATAAGTTTATACTGCTTCATCTAAAGTAGAAAGTGAAATCAC
>JAFIDM010052973.1:0-26872 GCA_023159025.1 Thereuonema tuberculata | reverse complement strand
AAGGGATCAACATCATTGCTTCAACAAATCCTTTCAATTGAAATGTCGAAGGATGTTAGAAGAATTTTTTCTTTCTTTTTTTATTTTTTTTTATTTTTTCCATTACAAACATTTATTTTAAGATCAAATTATTATTAATTTAATATATTATATCAGAAGAGACATTCTTTCTATGAATCAAAGATGAACAAACTCATTAGAAGCCATGGTTAGTCCTGAATCATCTGTATTATGACTAAGGTGAACAATAACTCCATGTATCTCATTTAAAATAGATTTCTTAAAAATACTGTAACATGTGAATTTTTTAGACGTTTAACAAACATATTAACATGAGTGGAATACTTATAACAAAAGCATAAATGTTTAGAAACTTAAACAAATTCTAAAAACTTGCAAATCATAAAATTTGGTTGTTGTTATAATAATACATTAATAAAAAATCATCTAATTATTAAAAGCAATAAAACAAAATAATTAAACACGTCTATTGCCATTTTTTTTAGTATTTGTATTTATTAAGTCTCATTAATATGACAGTGGAAGGGTCAACTTGAACTCCTTTGTATCTGTTGAGATTTTTCTCTTTAGTATTTTTTATAACATTACTTTCTAAGATTTTTCTTAATTTTAAATTACATTCTTTATATAATACTTTCACCTTACTATCCATGATATGCAGCCGCGCGGTTGGCGTTGTTGCTCAGACATCGGCCTCTCACCTCTGAGTCCCGAGTTCAGTTCTCATGTGGGTTTCGTGATGGTGGACGATCCGCGCTGGGCAGGTTTTCTCGGGGTTCTCCCATTTCCCCTGCACTTCTCCCACCATACTTTCTCAGTCTTTCTCTCCATCTGTCCATATTTTCGTGGGATAGTACAATAGACCTCTGGTCGCAGTGCTTGGCTTCTGCCACCCACTTTCACTACATACATACATACATACATACATACATACATACATCCATGATATGCCCTTTTTTTTTAGACAGTGGTAGACTACGTATGCTGAGTCCACATTTTTATTTTTCAGGGCCCTACCATGTTCTACAACACATTCAAGTAACATTCTTTTTGTTTCGCCTACGTAAAAATCACCACAAGTTATTGTAAAAATATTACTTTAGTAATGAATAGGGTGAGTGTACACGAAGAATATGGAACTAAGGTGAACAGTTGTCTACTAAAATAAAAACTATTAGGGATACTTTGATTGTCAGTTTTCTCTATTCAATTCCTGCCTTTGATTTATGAATAATGTAAACTTTTTTTCTGATTGACTTATGTATTATTTCATGTGTGATTCTGATAGGAAGCATGAAGTTATAATAGGATATTTTCCGTGCACTAAGAAAAACTTTCATCATATTTTAATATGAGAACAATTTGAATCATATCATATATATTTTTATTGGAAAATGTGTTTTAATATTTTTTCATTGAGATATTAATGTCTCATTAATTAGAAAAAATTGACACTGTAGACAGGATCACAAGACAGGAGTCAATCTCCCATGTTGTGCAATGGAGATGGCAAGGTACGATTCATTCCTGTGATGGTGTCCTATGGAATTTAAGATCATGCAACATTTACTGAGTACCACAAGTCAATGACATTTGGGGACAGGAATCATCCAGTGAGGTCATGAAGCACTAGGAGCCTTACCTCCCACGACCCCAAGGGTCTGCATAGGTCTATTGTCAGACACATTAATCATTCAGTGAATCCGATATATGTTTGTTGGTTTTGTATGTCACGCAGTGTATTAGCAGGATGCCTTATGTGAACTTGGCTTTGTCACTTGAAATGATTTAATCTTCAGAATCTTAAATTACTTATTAACAATAATTAGATGTATATTTGTCTTACAAATAGAATAAACACTAATACCCAAATCACACCAGCATATTTTTCATCATTCTTTTCAATCGTTGACCCTATCTTTGAGGTCTTTGATCGTGTGATTTGCCTCTCTGACCATTTTCATCATAGATTTCACTCATGAAAAAATTTAGAAACTGCTCTATTCGATCGAAGTTTTCAACGATAGCAATTAGTGAAAGCTCCAATCAGAACAGACTAACTCGAGAGCGAAGAAGTCAACCGACGCCATTTTTCCCACCGTTTCGAGTGAATCGAAGGCTTTTATAAATTAAGTATCACAGTGAGGAGATTATCTTTCGAAAATAAACAATATTTTTACTGAAATAAATTAATTTTATGCGTTAGAATCTGCAGATGACAACTTTTTAAAGAGAGATTTCATTTTTCTTCAGTTCGTTACCGCTCGCTGATGCCTGTCATGATTTGCCGCTGTTTCACTTCGCTTTCGCTTAAATAGTAGAGATGCTTGAATACAATATACAATTAGTTTCGAATAGATTGACAGCTTGCTAAAAGTCATTTCAAATTCTACCGAAATTGCGTTGCCGAAACACGATTTTAACCTCTAAAAAAAGATTAAACACCGTCTTTTCGTAAACTGGGGAAACCTTTCGCCATAATATCGAGTCAACTCTGATTGGCTAGTGCTCTGCCAATTATATGCGCTGTTTCATCATGTTTCGTCTATAAGGTGGAATTAAAGGAAAATATCACTTCAGTGAAAACAATGGTCATTTTCAACGAAACAAATCAATGATGAAAAAATATGCTGGTGTGATTTGGGCATAACCAATAGGATTAAAGTAAGACAGGATTATTGTTCATTTCTCATACCACTGACGTATAATATGAAATGAATTTACTGTAGGATATGGAAAAATCCTTAATTCGTAACTTAAGCAGTTTCTCAAAAAGCCATATTTAAGATTTTGTTATAATTATCAGAACTACTTTGAAAATATTTAGTTTAATTATTTTTTTTGCAACTTCAAATTCACACTCTGCAAATCACTCAAACAGATATTAAAGTATTGCAGGGAATCTTAGGCTCCTATCAATGTTATTGAAAACAAAATGTACGACTTAGTGGATTAGGTGGTGGTCTCCCACGAGGCAGATGCATCAGAACCTGGGTTCGAATCCCAGCGTTGGCATGGATGTTTGAATAATTCCCTTTCCTGTGTTTGTCTGCTTCTTCCTCTTTCTCTTTTCAGGTCTCGAAACTAGAACATATTAGTATTTATAACAATAAAAATAAGCATAAAAACGCACACATTTAAAAGGATTCACTGAACTATTTTTAGAAATTTTGTACTGGGAACCCAAGACAGACTGTTTTGAGGTGCATAACTCTCATCATTATTTATATATTTTATATTTATACATGCATGTTAAACTTTCCCATTTAGTGGGGGAGCTACATACATAAAAACTGCAAATTGTGATAAGAAGATGCCCTTTGGTGAGAATGTAAGTTATGGTGATAAAATGAAAATAAGATGGGGAGGCATCGCCCAAAGTGATTATAATCCAAGATGGCGGCTACGGTTCAAAATGGCTACCCGTGTTTTGATTTTCCTACACCTTTTGTGATATATATCATGCAAAAAAGTGCTGTATATCGATTTATATGTTTTTCAGGTCATGGATTTCATTTTTCATGGGCAAAATTGGTTCAGAATTAAGGGCATTAGTCAGTCCTTATTTGCACAAAGGCACATCCTAATTGCAGTTTTAGAAGTTTATTATTCGTGGCACCTGTTGAAAATAATAATATTGATGTCAAAATATTGAAATGTTACTTATTTGTTTCACTATTACTTGTTGAAATATGACGCTTAAAAATATTGCAAAATGCCTGTTTTGGTTTAATAAGTGGGATTAGAATGGGACATGGGTGTGAGGCTAAATTGTTGTCAGAGTGATGTTGGACTTTGGAAGATATTGGGGATATTGAACAGAAGAGACATCATTTTCGTGTATGCGTGGAGAGAAATCAGTGCTTTTTTTTTAATTCGAGACTAAAAATGGCAAAGTGGTTCCGTTTAGTTCCTCAAAGTGACCTGGGTGAAGATAAACCGAGACCTGTTTATTGGACAATTTGTATACTGTGCCAAAAGACAGATGCTGAAAAATTGGTTTGTCCTGCAAATAATAAAAATGTATTTGCACGTAACACTGGATATGCAACGCTTGCGAAAAACCTACAGAACTTTGATAGTATAAATGCTTTACCCACGGATATTGATATAAAGTTGTTTGATGAAAATCAGAGTGGGATGGAACAAACATTTTTACGAACAGAAGCTAAGTGGCACAAGAAATGTTCACTGAAATACAATTGTACAATGTTCGAAAGAGCAAAGAAACGCAAGCGTTATGAAGATGAGAAAGAAGAGTCGACATCATTGCATGAACGTAAGCAACGATCATCTAGGTCCAAAACGGTGTGTTTTTTTGCGAGGGTTCTGCAACCAGTAAGGATTAATTGTTTAATGTGACTACATTTCATGTAGATCAGAAGGTGAGGAAGTGTGCCAGTGAACAAGGAAAAAATGTTCTACTATCAAAACTTAGTGGTGGGGATATGATTGCTCTGGACGCAAAATACCATGCAAAGTGCTTAGCAGGATTGTACAACAAGTCTCGGTGTATTGAAATGCAAACAACAAGCAGTAGTGTTCATGTGCGTGAGGGAGTGGTTTTTGCAGAATTAGTAAATTTCATTGAGAAATCATTAATGAATTCAAATGAAATAAATCCAGTTTTCAAGATGAGTGTCCTGACAAAAATGTACAAGATGCGACTAATGCAGTTATTGGGAGTGGATGAACAACATATGCCTGATGTACACACTTCAAGATTACGACAGAGGATTCTTGCATATTTCCCGTATATGACGGCAAGCGTGTCCGGCAGAGAGTGTTTTTTGACATATGACAAAGCTGCTGGTGAGGTCATGCTACAAGCTTGTAAAGATAGCCAAGATGAAGATGCACTTGCTTGATTGCGTGTTGCGAAAATACTCAGAAAACAAATGCTTCAACAGCAACACATTCAATGGTGATTTAGATTATGAATCCCAACACAAATCTGTTCCTCGCTCCCTGCTTGCTATTGTGAATATGCTATTATATGGAGCCAATGAAGTTGTTACCCAACCATCTCTAACCATATCACAATTGCTTTGCTTTAATATACAGTCCCGAAAGCCAACTGGTAATATATTAAGACATCAAACTGAAAGAGAAACCCCCCTTGCAGTTTATATGGGTCTTTCCATTTTTGGGAAAACTCGAAAAAAAGAAATCGTATATAAGCTGCATTCACTTGGACTTTCGATCTCATATACGCGTTTGCTTGAACTTTCAACAGCGATGTGTGAAGTTGTAAAGTTAAATTCCAAGAAGAAAAGGTATTATGCCCATCAAAATTACGTGAAGGAATCTTTACAATTGGGGCATACGATAATATAGACCACAATCCAAGCAGTTCAACCTCCGAAGATTCCTTTCATGGAACAAGTACATCCATATTTCAAAATCCTACACCTGATTGTTTAGGAACAGTAAGGCCTACTCAAGATATGCAGTATAACATAAGTACCTTGAACAAGCAAAGTGTGCCCAGTCTTCCAGCAGAATTTGCAGTAGTCAAGCCAGCATTCCTTCCTTCGAAAGAACCTAATATTGCAGTTTGTTCCGATACTACATCGAAACTCATGTTGTCAACCGCAACTATGGATGACAAGAAAGAAGAAATCGCATGGCTGAAACACGTTATCAGTAACCATACCAATATTGGACTTGATGCATCATGGGCTGCCTACCATGCAAGTAGTAAAAAAAACTCTAACTGATTTCATTCCAGGAATTTCAACACTTTTACCACTATTTTACGAGGATTCGACGTCAATAGCTATGCTTCAGCATGCGATGAGCTTAATTAAACAAGTTACACAATTTCTCAATGTAAATCAAATTCCTGTCATGGCATTGGACCAACCATTGTTTGCGCTAGCAAAACTAATTCAGTGGAATAATCCAGACACATATAGTGAAAACAAGTTTGTGGTGATGTTTGGGGCATTTCACATCGAGCAAGCTTTTCTTAGAGTTTTAGGTCAGTGGATGTCAGGAAGCGGATGGAGTGGTGCAATTGCTCACGATGATATTGCAACTTCTAATGCTGCTGAAGGTTATTTGAAAGTAATTCACGTGAAGAAAGCCACAGGAATTCATCAAGTAACTGCTGCAGCACTATACCACTTGTTGCATAATGCTTACCAAGAAGCAGATTCCGAGCTTGAATTTCAGACTTGGTGTAAAAAACAAGCTGACGAGAGTGTCATGTTCAAATACTGGCAGACTTGTCTTAATATGGAAATCCTCTTGCTTCTCTTTGTTTGCTCAATCAGAGAAGAAAACTACATCTTGTTTCGTGAGTGTTTGAAAGAAATGATGCCTTGGTTTTTTTTGCTTGATCATCATCATTATGCACGTTGGCTAACAATCCATCTGAAAGACCTTTATGATGCAGAGATTGAACTACCAGACATACATCATTCATTTCTTTCTGGCCAGTTTGTGATAAGAAAATCAAATTGATTGTTCTCAGCAATCGGTGTAGACCAAGCACATGAACAAAACAACGCAGTAGTTAAAGGTGATGGCGGTGCAGTAGGGTTGACACAGGATCCATCGGCACTTAGGCGTTGGATGGTTTCTGGACCAGAAATTAGGCGATTAATACAAGAGTTTGAGAGTGGCATTCAGCTACAACCTAATCAAAACAATCGACTCCATCATGAGCAGTACCACTCATTTCAAGTCAAATATGTCGCTAAGGTTCGAGCACTTTGCAGCACATTAAAAGAGTTACGAAAGCCATTTTTAGAAAATGATAAAGACCTTATTGTCATCGACAGCAGGATTATTGTACACAAACAAGTTAATGCAACAGTTTCTTCAGCAGAGTCAACTGGTGTTGAGCTATTCCACAATTTCATTGAGGAACGACTAGCAAAAAAATCTTCAACAATATTTCAACCTTTGAAAAAGAACAATGTACCCCTGTTCAGTACTCCTGAGATGAGCTTCAGCAAGAAAAATAATACACTCAAGATTTTAAAATCAGACGTCCAGCTGTTTTCCAGACTCTTTATAGTTACACAGAATCGTTATTTAGATATGAAGAATTTTTTCAAACAGGAAAATCAGCCATTTCCACCTGTACTTTCCAGTAATAGTCAATTTCGATTAGGCAATAAAGCTGACCTAGCGCACATTTTAGAAGATACTGTAAACACGAATGACCATGTCTTCTTAGGAACCTGTGATGCTATGGTTTATGATGGTGCAGTTCTTTCTAACATTTTAAAGCCACAAACTTCAAAGACATTTGGTGATTATTATATGAACACATTTTACCCTCAAATTTGTAAAGACATTGAAGCTTTCGGATGTCAAAGAATTGATTTCATTTGGGATAGATATGTTACACCAAGTATTAAAGGTCAAACTAGAGAGAAGAGGGGAGCAGGAACCAGGAGACAAGTGCTTTCACATGTAACTGTACCTAAAAATTGGCAAGGCTTTTTGAGAAATTCCATTAACAAAGAAGAGCTCTTCAGTCTACTTGGAACCTTAGCTGTAAATACCATCACACACGTACAGGTTGTAACAATATCAGGTGAAGATGTCAAAGGAAATATTAATGCACGAACTTCCCTCATTGGTGTTACTTGTCCTGGTCATGAAGAAGCGGACTCAAGAATAATACTGCATCTCCAAGACATGGTGGAAAACGGCTTCAGGAATATTTGCATATGCACTAATTGCTTACTTCTTTGCCTTGTCAACAGCGGGTCTGGATAAACTTTGGATTGCTTTTGGAACAGGAAAGAATTACAGATTTATTCCGATTCATGCTATAGCTGAAGCTATTGGAAGGGAAAAGGCTATTGCTTTACCAGGATTTCATGCCTTCACAGGCTGTGATAGCATTCCTAGTTTCACAGGAAAGTCCAAAAAATCAACTTGGAAGACATGGATGCTCTTCAATGAGGCTACTACTGCATTTTCGTTTATCTCACAACGATAAAATTCCATTCCTACTGAAATTTTAGACATGATTGAAAGATATGTAGTACTATTACACTGTTCAACTAGTGACAACGTAAGTGTTAATGATGCAAGACAAGAGTTGTTCATGACCAAAAATCGTCCACTTGCAAGTCTGCCACCGACTAAGGGTGCATTGCAACAACAAGTATTACGTAGTGTTTTCCAAGCTGGACACATTTGGGGACAGGCAAACAAGCGCGCAATATGTGCACCATCTCCAAACGATTGAGGATAGTGGTTGCATGATGATTCTTGGCAGCTGAAATGGTCGGAGTTACCGGAAATTTCTGATTCCTGCAACGAGCTTATCAAATGTATGTGCAAAATCTGCAAGAACAAGTGTAGCTGTAGAAATGTTCGTTTATCTTGCACACTATTGTGCAAATACAAGAACGAATGCGAAAAATGAAGTAGTGTTGGTATAAACATTCAGCAGCACTTAGACTTTTAAAGTGCACTTTTTTTTGTTGTTAGTACGAAAGATATATGATTAACATTTCGTGTAAATACATTTATATTAGAAGCTCGAATGGCGTCTGAAGCGTCACGTGTCGAACGGTGGCGGGAAGGGAATTTCAGTTGTCACGTGTCGAATTTCTTAACAATGAAACGCCGAAAAGTTGTTATGGTTCGAAATTTTTTATAAAAAACTTCGAATTAAGGAAGTTGAACTTCGAATTATCCACGATTTTTTAACATTGATTTAATAAGAAGTTCAAGGGACCAAGAGAAATCTCCGAATTAACCACGATTTCGAATTAAAGACGTTCGAATTATCCAAGTTGCACTGTAACTAAATGTTTGTGGTCATAAGACATTAAAAGCAAATATAATTGATTTGATAAATATATAGTGGAAGATACATTCAAGGATAGACACCTGTTGGAGATATTTTATTCAATTGGAAGTGAAAAAAAAAATATATATCTATATCCAAAATTAAAGAATTGCAAAATGGTCTGTAATTGAACTAATTGTTGATGAAGAAAACTACTTGACAGCAGCAATGTGCAATAAAAATATATATACAAGAAATGTAAGATATACAAGAAAATATTGAATATTTAACAAAAACATATTTAAAATATAATTTTATTAGGAAATTTTAATGTTGGGATCAGAAACTTGTAATTTGAGTTCATATAAAGGCTTTATAAATAAAATTTAACTTGTGCAGTTGAAATTTATCAATGTGAAGATTTAAAAAAAAAACGAAAATCAAAGATAAAGAAACACTCATATGTACTAGTTTCGAGACCTGAAAAGCACCTGAAAAGTAAAAGGATATTACTAAAACTAGGATAGTTATTAGGAATTCTAAAAGACAAAATTAAAAACAAGAATGTTATGAAATTAATTGTATGAGCCTAAGAAATTAACTTAGAATTACTTAATGGAAATTGGGAGGGAGATAAGATGGAAAGAACTTTTATTGATGATCAAAAGGGTAATTTTGATTACAAAGACTTCAGTCAAAAAGTAGTTGAATATTTCTAAGTACTGAACTTTGGAATATAATTGAGAACTTTAAGGGAATAGCCTTTTATAAAATGCCCATAAATATACAAGAGAATCATTTTTTTTTAGTTAATGGAAGGGGAAGCATATGTGAATTTGAAGGTGAAAAGGGACAGTGGAACAGAAAAGCATTTTTTTAAAAGATACAGAAAAGAAGATGTGTAAAGTATTAGTTAAATTACAGAATAATAAAATTCCTAGAACTGATAGGATTAAAATGGAAATTCTTAAAAATTAACCATTCAATATGTTAAATTGTACTACAAATTGGTTTAATAACATTTGGGAGTTGGAACAAATTCAGTCGGAACAATTCAGGAGATATATAATGATATTGGAAACTTTTTCAAATGCTAATTTTAAAATCTAATATCAGTTATTAAAAATTGCATAGCAATATTGAGTTTTTGAAATTGTGCTTTAAGAGAAATAAAGGATATTCCACCCACGATTATATCTTTATATTCAACTATTTAATTGAAACAAGATTGGGAGAGAAAAGAATGAAGCCATATAAATTGTTTCTAGATTTCAGAACAGCTTTTAATTCTATCTATGGACGTAGATGCTTATTAAGATACACTACATAGCCAAAAGTATCCGGACAGCCCGTGGTCGGGATACGGAGGCTCCCAAGGCACATATTAATATAACATCAGTGACTCTTTTGCATTGATGACAGCCTGTGCATGTCTGGGAAGACTTACTATTAGGTTTTGATAGGTGGTTGCAGGAATTGACTTCCATGCTGCCATAAAGCCCATTTTACATTTACCATTTCACTCGCCATAAATGCAAAACGCAGGCCTTGTCAGGGTAGATTGTGAGTGATTAGTGTAACGCTTTACACTTACCATAACGCCTTCCATCACACGGAACATTTACACTTCTCAATTGTCATCATGCCTACGTTTTATTTACGAAAAAAATAGCATTGATTTATATAAAAACTATTTAGTCAATGCATCGGATAGGTGAAGGAAAGTTTTTAATTAATTAAAATAGGAAATATTCATGTTTTTTTTCATTGTTTTGTGTTTCTTTGTTTTCAGTTTCTATAAATAATTCAGTCTCGTTAAATCTCGATCAACGATGATATATTTTTGAGATCTCGATCGCTGTCGATTCAAATTTTCAAGCCGAAATTCTGAAATTTCAAGCCCGTTCTCAGCATTGTTGGTATCGACTTTCCACCAACTTAAGTTGGCAAACTGGAGTTGGTGGTGTTGAAGCGACTTCACGAGTTGGCTGGAAAGTACCCAATCACAGTGCAGCATTGGAACACGTCAGTCGTGACGTCATGCCCATTGGAAGACATGGCACCTATGAAGATTTCCCTTGCTTCAGCTCGACGGAGAGCGAAGTACACAATGAATATCAGAGTATTGTGATTGTCACGCAGAAATAAAGTTGTATTGAAATACATTAAGTTTATGCGTCCGAATTTATCAGAGAGAGTTTTTAAAACCTCGATTTTTTCGGATTTTAGACAGCGGCAGTGGGAAACGCATGGAATTCTGGGATAGCCGCTCATTCGGTAGTGATTTGAAATCTGCTTTGTACTGAGTTGGTTGGTTGCCCAACAGCCAGTTGGCAGGTGGCAGTTGGCTGGTGTTCGCTCCAGACAATCGTGGCCAACTAGTTGACCCTAAAAGTTGTCTCGTATTTGCCTAGCTTAACACAGGAGAATACACAACAACTTATTAACAATTTCAAATCAAAGCAATAGTAAACAAGTTTTTTGCAGAAAAGATACACATAGCAGCTGGGCATAAGTGGAGAATGGATGGAAAGTGCATACCAATACCCAAGTATTAAACTTCTCAGTAGGGAATATGTCTTCCTCGAACTGCGATGCAACAATCACAATGTCCTGGCAGGATCATCACCATGTGATTCGAGTTTCTCAGTCAGATTGTTCCATTCCTTCTTCAGAGCAAGGATGATGCCCTGCTTGTTTCCGGCAAGGGACTGCGAATTGCATTTCGTCTCTTCCTAATGTCCGATGTGTGTTCAATGGGGTTGAGGTCTGGAAAGCATGCACACTAATCAATTCCAGTGCCGGATCTAGGAAATTTATCAGGGGGGCAAGTCAGACCCATGCCGTCCCGTAGTTGTTTTTACTATTTAATGCAATAATAAATAACTGTTTCAATCCCATTTTACCACCCCCAGATGTGCCGCCCAGGGCAGTTGCCCCCTTTTGCCCCTCTCCTTAATCCGGTACTGATCAATTCGATGGATATCCTCGGTTCTCCAGAAGTCTCCACTGCTTTGTTTCGATGGGGCGTTATGTTATCCTTCATAAACAGAAATGTTTCGCCAATGGCACTATGGAACAAGCCAATATGTCATTCAATAACTTCTTCACAATAGTGATCACCTGTCGTAGTGGCAATCTCCAGCACCTGCAATTCGGTGCGACCATCAAGTATGATGTCGCCCCAAATCATCACCCCAGCACCACAATATCTATCTCTTTCCTGTTTATTTTCCTGATGGTATGCCATACCCTTTTCAAGCCAATGAACTGACATTTTCATATATGTCTTTAAATATGGGTCTTCAAGTGGAGTTGTAGAGTGAGGGCGACTCCTTCCAGTGCGTCTTTGCAATTATTTGAAATGCTGCTTAGAGCTTGGAGACAACACTATGCGCAACAACATTGGTGATTGTGCGGCCATCTTTCAACTTTCTTATAATCTTTCCCGGCATGAAATCACCCAGATGATGTCTTCGAAACATGACAAAAAAGTTTAAGCGTACGTTAGTCCTTCATATTCAGAATTTTAGACAAAGACAATTCCCGAGCCATGCTAATTTCTTTTTTATCTGCTTTCGAGCTACCACGTGACCCCCATGCACGGGATTCAGAAATTTGCAACATCTGGAGTCGTGCAAATTGCCATGAGTTGTTTTCTCGGATTCTGTGCTAATATAACCCTAAGAATGGCATTTGTCCATCAGTTTTGGTTACATGTATATTTTTAATCTAACCATAATTGTTATTTGAAATAAAAATTAAAAATTAGCAATGTTTATATTGTATACTTAAGCTTGTATTTGGTCCTGGAACCACATTTTCGGAATATCTCCGATACCAGTTGAGATATCAAAAATACGCACATGACGAGAGCACTCCACAACAATGAGAATGATTTAATGACGTATAAACCATAATTCTAGGTGCTATTATAGTTTTTACTGTAGGTCCGGACGAGTAAAGAGTAACAAGAACAAGATGTGAACAGTGGCAAACTTTCTAAGGTCCAGAATTTCGTTTTTGCTACTCCGATGTTTTAGAAATAGTTTACAAAATTCCTCTCAAAAATACGCAACATTGAGATATCATCTGCCAAAATTTAACAATATGGCAAAAGGGCACTCGAATCATAATATTAGAGGCTACTGCTTCTAATGATTATTATTATATAAATGTTCCTATACGTGGGTTTCCCCATTAGGGCAACATGGCAGGTCAAAGACCAAACCACATTGACAAATGTAAAAAAAAGTGTGCAAGGGAGGCGAGAGATGTTAAAGATGTGTGGTTGTGTCCATGAATTCCATAATATGCATGAGGTGGTGAGTCATATAGACTTCTGGAGCTGTTTATATGTATTTTTGAATATGCTGATGCTGTATCGCAGTTTGTGAGGCAACAGACCAGTGGTGGACAGGACGATGAGTAAAACACGTATTTGTTCCTACCTCCACTGCTTCTGGAGTCTGTGTGCTAATTTGATGTATTTACTGATCTTGTCTGCATTAGTTTTCTGCTTATTCTTGCTGATAGGCACTGCTAGGCCAATAAGATAGGTCATTTTGTTTGGCCTTAAGTGTAGTGTTGTATTCCAACTCTTCATTGTGGCATCCAAGAATACATGATCTTGGGATGTATTTTATAGAGATAAAGAGTGTATGGGACCCAGGAATGTGGGCGAGTCAAATGCTTTCTTGTAGTCGATGTGCATTCCTATTCTTCGCTCACATATGACTCAAGATTAGAGTCAATAAGGAGCTGCTCCTTACAATCCTGGGAATTCCTGCAACAGCCCTTCAGTTGTTCGAAAGGCTGTTATGTGTAGAAAGTGAGGAGTTGTAAATTGTGGAGAGACAAGTGATTGGAATGTAGTTTGTAGGATGCCTTGTCTCAGTTTTCTTGCTCTGTAAGTATGTGACACCCTGCGTAAGGAAAAGAAGCATATGTTCTGGATGTTAGATTATGTCACTGAGTATAAGATCTAGCTTCCCCTTCTAGACATGAAATGCTTGATCTGGATGCCCTCTGCACAAAAGCTCTAGAAAAAATCTGAATGTCTGTGAGAACAATGTCATGGAAGGACATGTACAGTAGGTGTTCAGCAATTTGTTGTTCTTTCATAACCATACAGACCACACAGACGACAAGTATTTACTTAATGCCTCGCTGCTGGTGGGAGTGTTTGTGTTGGGTGTAGTAGAGGGAGATGTAAGGGGTCTATAGAATTTTTTTATAATTGTACTGAAAAGTGTTGTTCTGTTGTTTGTGCAGACTGCACTGTTTGTATCTTTGTAATCTTTTTGCAAGGCACTCAGTTTTTGTTTTAGATTTGGAGACGATGTTTCTGAACCTGGAAATGATGGTTTGAGAGTGAGGACGAGTGTTTGTGTGTTTGAATATCTTCCTAACCTGCAAAATTAGTTTCTTTGTTTTGTTTCCTGCACAGTATTGTACCTGGATATGTTTCCTCTGAGGTAGCTGATTCGGACCTTGAGGAGACATCTCCAAGATGTGCTTTGGGAAGTGGAGGTCTGAATGTGGTAGACTGATAGATTGCTCTAGAAAGATGGGCTCAAATAACTTATTAGACCCGAAAAACAATTCCACTTGAATCGAAGTGGAATTGTTAATTCTAATATTTTTTTTTAATTTCGATGAGTCGAAGTCGCATGTAGACTAAATAATGTTGGAAAAAATCTTGTCTTTGGGAAACAAAAATAAAATATATTAAAAAGATTCAAGAAAAGGAACTGTGAACGAATAAGTGTGAGATATCATTGTCATCCTACAGATTTAGAACAGATTTTAAGTCTTCATAAATGCAACTGATTTAGTCCTGTGGACTAAAAGAGAGTCTCGACAATACTTCAAATAACTTGTTTCTACTTTTGTCACAGGCAAGGTAAAATGTTCATGTAAATTGCCTTATCTGTCAGATATTCTTGTTCCTGAATCTGTATTTGGAGATTCTGATCAGTAATATTTTAAACTCTGAAGTTTATTTTAAAGTGAGGCTGAGAAATGGATATTCTATGTTAGCGTAATGGAGTTTGATTTTTATCGAAGATTCGAGAGTTAAATTCTATTCTAAGAAGAGTTAAGAAGTATTTTCTTTGATTCTATTCCAAGCGTGAAAAGTATTATTATTATATTTAGTATTTTATTAATAAGTAATAATCTTACTTATTTGTTGTTCGATTTGAATTATTGATAGGAAGACCTATAGTGATTTTTATAACTCGTTTTAAATAACTTGTTTAAGTTTGTTTTAATAAAATTATATTATTAGATATGTTTTAGAGCTTTAGCATTAATTAAAACACTTAATATTTTTGAATTTGAATTAATTAGTATGTCTTAAACCTTATAATATTTTTAATAATCTCATTACTGTTTTTATGATGAATAATTGTAGTTTATGGTTTGATTCCAAGGATTAATTTAGATATTAGTTTATTACGTATGGATAACTAACACTGTGTTCTTTTTCCATGAGTGGCTCTGTGAATGGTAATTGAAAGGCCTAAACATGCAGATTAAGGAATGTAAAGTAATTTTTTATAGTTTGCTATTCTAATAAGATGACCACTAATGAATACCTGAAATTCAACACCAATTGTGGAAAATGTAATAATTTGTTAAAGGAGGCCGAAGTGAAGTGTCATGGCTACGGCCATGAATACCATGCGAAGTGTGTTAACCCTAACATTAAAAGTTCATCTATGACTCCTTCCAAAATCAAGACTTGCCGATGTTCATTTTATAAAAATGTTACTTTGAGAAATAGGAAGGAGGAGCAAATGAAGCAGCAAGCATCAACGTCAAATACCACTCAATCAACTGCCATAGAAGGTTCCAACCATATAACGAATGATCTGGGACTAGCCATATTGAAGGAAATTCAAGAGATGAGAGCAGAGTTAAACAATGTAAATGAAGGTATGAAATTCATTAGTACACAATATGAAGATATTTTAGTGAAATTGGATAAAAATAATGAATTTCTAAAACAAGTAAATGAGAGATTCATGAAATTAGAAAATCAGGATGACGTCAATAAGGAGAAATTTAACACCATGGAAACTGACATTGAAAATCTTGAAAGCCAGCTTCGTAAGAACAATATGGAGATTATAGGTGTTCAACAACATCCTAATGAAAACTTAACCAATGTGATTGAAGCAATATCAAATAACTTAAATACTAATCACCTATTAAAAGACATTGAAATTTATCATAGATTCTCAACTAACAATCACTCCAAAATTAAACCAATAATTGTAAAATTCCCAAAGTTATCCTCAAAGATGGAATGGATGGAAAAAATGAAAACTAAAAAATCCTTAACAAACAGTGAAATTTGTTGAAATATCTTATTAAATATTTCTTACTGAATTATTTGTACAGCAGAGTCAGATAATATTTAGTTGGGAATGTTGAGCTAAAGTAATGTTAAATAACTTGAGTGGAAACACACACAGGGTTGTTTTTTTTTATAACAAATATATTTTAACTCATAAAATATAAATTTCTTACAAGAGTTCTATTTAAACTATTTCAAGTAAATGCTTTAAAAGTTCATGTCACTTAATTGATTATCTCAGCTAACAGTTCGGTGACTTTATCTTCCTTCTATTTGAACTTTAGACCCACGCTGATAATCTTCCGTAAATACTTTTATCTAGTATGATTTACGAGTGACTTTTGTCTCGCGTAATTCACGGCTATTTAATCTAGTATAAATGTGTATATTAGGTTTTATCTACACTGATGTTTATCTAAATGGCTTTTCACAGTTATATGCCTTACTGGTTAGATTCATCTAGGATGAATCATTGAATATCTACCCCAAGTTTTAATATTATCACTTTCTCACTTGTATGTATCACCGGCTAACTTCATCTAGTATGATTTGAACTCAACCATTTAATATTTAATTATTCATATCAATATTTAGATAAACTAATGATCAATTATTTGAGCTTTCCTAAATTCACCTGCAATGGACTTCGCCCGGCAGTTTTAAATACTATTCACTTTATTTCTTTAATCTAGAATGGCTGCTAAAATTAGTTCAACAGTTAATAATTCTGTAGGATTTTGGTGGAATAAATGTAGGAAGTGTGACTTCCACAATTAATATTATTAAGCTTTGAAATTATTTCTATAAATCAATCAACCAATTGATTGTAGTTGATTAATTTGTATAATTAAAATAATTACTAATAGCTTGAACTTATTCCAAATCCCAATTACTGGTTTAGCAGAGCAATAAATAATGCTAAGATTTCATATTTAGAAATCGTCGCCTAATTATAATAGTTCTTCCAATTAAGGAAACAACAGTTCCACAACAGTTCACAATTAGTGCTTTCCGTATTGTACTTCAGGACTTCACCTTTTTCACTTGTATGACTTAATTGAATAATGTTCGCATTTCACTTATATGAATCTAAACGAAAAGGCTTTTCCATGTGTGAATAATAATCACTTTCAAAGTACATAACTAATTTCCTTTAGTTATTTAATATCTTGCGTCGCACTAAATGACGTCAACTAACTCCTTCGAATTAGAATAACCTAAAGTTCCATTCCAAATTATCTTTAAATTTCCTTTCAATAGATAATTTGATCTACTATAATATGTCTCTTAAATAGTTGCCTATTACTTCACTTCTAGTTGAGCCTTATAATATAACCAGAATAATTTTACTTGTATATTTCTCACGATTCAATTTCATTAACTTGAATTGCTTTATAAATGTAACTAATAATAATTTCCGCTACTTCTGTTCTCTCAAAATATTGACTAGAGATTAATAATTAAGTTCCGTTCGCTGTTCCGCCTTTTCTCGTTAACGTGTGGTATTTTCCACTAACTTCTCGGCTTGTCAATTAGATAAGTTCAATTCTTCTTTCAGTATCCCTCAATGGACAATGAATAAATAAAAGTTCGTTACTCACAGTAAATTTGAGTGCGTTGCTTAATTTCTACGCTGTTGTAGGTAAGACTTCTCTGCCGACTCAACGAATCCTTCGCATGGCAAATCGAACCTCCCGCCGCAGTTCATTCCAACGTAATGATGACGTTCGCTGCTCGATGACGAATCCCACGTCACTCGTTCATTAGTCGATGGATACGACCTCTAGTAATTCGCAACGTTAATACAAAACTGTTTAATACTCTGAAGTCACCTTGACTTCGTTAATCCTAACAAGAATAATTTCTCGAACCAAAATGAGAACAACGGAACTCCGTGACCAACGGATCGAAATGGAAGAAGACGAAGAAGACACCGTTTGAGGCTCGCTCCTCTCATTTTATTGCAATCAGACTCTGACGTCACAAAAATATTTTAATATTTAAATTTCCATCGTTCCACTTATTTTAAATACAATTAAAGCTTTACCAAAATAATAATAATATTTATTTATTCCTTATAAATAAATAATTGATTCACTACAAATTCCCTTCGATAAATCTATTTTATCATGCACTAATAAGATCGTTCTGCAATCTATTCTCAACGTACTTCAGATAAATAGATGAATAATAGTATTATTTTAATTCTATCTGAATTAAGCATTAATGAGTTCTAGCCTGTGTTGATATTATTTGTCTTTAAATAAATGTCCCCGTTGTATTCTAACTGGACTTTTATCAAGGTGAGCTATTTTTGCATGTCAAGTGTTAGGCTTCTTGCTTCCTTCAGATATTTCCCGTAACAGTCTTAAATAAGTTTTACTTACAAATCATTGAGTTTGCTGCGATGATTTACCATCCCTCGGTAAATGCGGTACTGCGATGTCTTCTTGGAAACCACTGCCAATTTATCGCTTACCCTATTTTAGTTTTCGATCCTGCTACATGAAACAATCTCCTTCAGTTTTGTTCTAAACTGACTCCATGTTTATCGGACGTAAAACATTAATCAAACTCAATATTTAATACTAACTTATTTACTTTACTTATTTTGGAACTCGATGCCATTGCTAAACTTTACTTAGCTTTCCTCAGATATTAGATCTGATAAATTATAAATGCACACAGCATTTCAGCATCGTTTTAACACAACCGTTTGCTTCGGTAGATCCAATTCGACTCAGTTGTTTAATTGTTCCCGTTCCCATAGCAACTTCATTTTCTCCTCGAGCTCCGCAGATAGCTTTGTTTCCGTTAGTGATGTATTATACAATTACTATTATTTCAAATCCACTTTTAAAAAATGGATTTAAAGCTATTTAAAATTCACTTGCATTTATTTTATTCACATAAAATAAATTCTCCCACAAAATTTTTAACAACACTGATGCCACAAGAGTATATATGAATGACAACCTTACAAAAAAGAGAAAGAAATTGTTTTGGCAAACAAAACAAAAAGCAAAAGAAAAAAGCTATAAATTTGTTTGGATTAAGAACCAAAAAATCTTTGTGAAGAAGGATAATAATTCCATAATTCTAAAAGTTGACAATGAAAATGATCTTATAAAAATTCAATAAGATAAAACTAGTGAAAGAAAAGTAAGAAGAAAATAGAAGAAATTAATATTTACCCTAAAACATATAATTTTGATAGTTTATATAATTGGAATTATGTATTTTTAAATATAAGAAGCCTTAAGAAAAATTTTGATTATTTAAAGGTTAATATAGATAAATTTATTGATTATATTGTTGTAATTATTTTAGCAGAGGTTAATGTTAACTTGGATGAAATCAAAGTCTTTAAGCTAGAATTATTTAATGCTATATTTAAATTGCGTGAAACCAAAACAGTTGGTGGTTTATTAATATTTTATAAAAAATTAATAACTATAGATAGTTGGAATGTTGATTCTAAATCTTTCGAAAATGTAATCTGCACTTTAAAAAAAAAAGTTATAAATTTATATCAACGTAAAGAAATAGAAGCAACTATAATAGCAATTTACAGACCACCTAATAGTAATAAAAATGACTTTATTATAGAATTAAATGAAGTTATACAAGAACTTAATAAGAAAGTTAATGACAGACATCCACTTATATCAATTGGTGATATAAATATTAATTTATTAGATAACAAAAATAATCCATTAATACAAAATTATATAGAAATATATCATAATCTTGGTCTTAGAAACTACATCTATGCTGTTACTAGAGATGTCAAAACAAATATTTCTCACTCCAAAACTTGTATTGATCACTGCTTTGCTAAAGCAAATAAGTTTAAAATTATTGGAAACATTATTCAAAATGATATATCAGTTCACTATTTGGTTTTAATGCAATTTAAGTATTTTGACTTGAATTCTCAAAATATTAATGAAATTAATAAATACAATAAATCAAATTATATAAAAAATGATTCATATTTCTTAAGCAAATTACAGTCATTAACTAATAAATTAATGTTATATAAAATTAATGATCCAAATAAAATTATGAATTTATTAATGAAATGTATTCATGAATCAAAACAAAATAAATATTTGAGTGAAGTACAAGAAAAAGATAAATTCACAGCAATGAATTCACTCCCTTCAAATATAAATAACATTGCATATAAAAAAATATGAATGACTGATGATTTATTTAGACATATTAAAGAAAAAGATAAATTATTTCAAAAGTATAAAAATAACAAAACTAATAAACAATACCATAAAGAATATAAAATGAAAAGGAATTGGATTAATAATTGTATAAAAAAAATAAAAAAGAAATATTATTATAATAAACTAGGCCATCTCCCGTGTACAGATTGTTCATTATAGATATTTGAAGAAGAGATTTATTTAGATGGACGTTGGTTGATATAGATGTTAAATGAAGATCATAGCTTATATACGATACCCCCGGCGACGAATTGATTGTGACTATTCTTTCGAGTGCAGATAACCAAATTCTGATGACTTGTGAATCTAGACAAATTTTCCTCTTTGGCGGAGACTTCAGACAAATTTTACCTGTAGTCAAGAATGACCGAGATTACGACATTATTAACAGTTCTTTGAAAAGATCTCGTCCTTTCTCTCGTTGTCCATTTCGATACTAATTGATTATCGATGATAAAACGATGGTTTATATGAGATAATCCAAGAATAATCGATTCCAATGAAAGGGGTTAAAGCAACATTTTGAAGTTTTGAAGACTCTTTTCAAGCCATCTCTTTTTCAAGCATAATAAAATTGGAATAAGTACAACAAAACAAAATAGTTGGAAGCTTAAACAAATTTCAAAAACACGTGAATCAATAAGTTTAGTTGTTTTTACAAAAATATATTAATAAGGTACAATTCAATTATTAAAAGTAATAATAAGAAGAAAATAAAATTTAAGATAATCTAACAAAACCCGATTCCAAAGAAAGCAGTTAATGCATTATTTTGAAGTTCAATAATGCTCATTTTGAATTTGTCGACTTCCTCGTGACAATAAAAAATGAAAAACCATTTTCCATTGTTGCACTAACATTGGGGCACAACAACAACACAACAATTGCGGAGATATGTCAAAAAAACATATGAAGAGAGTTGTAGTCCTTATGGCCTAATGGATAACACATCCGACTTCGGATCAAAAGGTTGCAGGTTCAATTTCCGTTGCGGAAATTTCATTGTAAAAATTATTTCTATTTTCCATTCGCACAGAAAATTGCGCCGGACAGACAGACAGACAGAGAAATAAAAGATTTTAGTAATATAGATTAAATGAAAATATTAAAAATGGACAAAGTTATTGGAAAATAGTATATTCTGTAATAAATAATAAAGATGATTTAACTGCAAACAATAACTTGAAAAAACTTATTCAACGAAAAGGATTACATATCACTCTTTTAGAAATGGGAAAATGTTTTGTAAATATTGGAAATGTTGAAACTTGTAATTGTAATAAGAATTTGACGGAAGCTTATACTATTCAGTTTTCAAACTCAATGGTTATACTACCTCCTACTGTCAATGATATATTAGCAATAATTACAAATATGAAAAATAAGAACTCTAGGTCTTGATAACTTTATGGTAAAGGATATTAAAAAATTTATGTATGACATTCCACAAATTTTGACTATTCTAATTGATAATATTATTACTAAAGGTGTTTATCCTGTTAAGTGGAAAGTGTCCAAATTAATTCCTATTTATAAAAATGGAAATTATATTGACATAACTAATTACAGACCAATATCAATCCTCTCAAAGCTCTCAAAAATTGCAGAAACTTATTTTACAAATTCAATATATAAATTCTTAGAAAAATATTAGTTAATAAATAAAAACCAGTATGCATATCAGCAAAATAAGAGTGCTACATTATGATTTCATTTAGATTGTCTAATAATAAATAAAAATCTAAATAATAGTAACTATATTTTAATAATCTATATAGACCTTAAAAAAGCTTTGATAGTCTTGACCACAATATTTTATTACAAGAATTACATAATATTGGAATAAGGGGTCCAATGTATATTGTACTAAAGAACTACTTAAAAAAAAAGAAAGTTTAGAATTAAATTAGAAAATAAACTAAGCAAAATATATAATCTGAAAAAAGGTGTGCCTCAAGGTTCTACTTTAGGTCCATTATTATTCTTGATTTTTAATACAATTTTCAACAATTTAAAACATTCAAATATCTTTGCATATGCTGATGATCTGTTATTAATAAACACAAATAAAAATCTTTCCATAGCTCAAGAACAACTGCAAGCTGATTTCATAAATATTATTAAGTGGACACATGATTATAAATTGGCTATTAACAAAGCCAAAACTAAATATATGATCATAAATACAAAAAACAAAAAAATAAATATTTTACCTCAAATAAAATATCATGATTTTCAGTGTTTACATAAAAACCATAAAGATATTATTAATTGTAATTGTGAAAACTTAGAAATAATTTAAAACTATAAATACCTTGGTCTCCACATAAATAATAAATATACTTGGCATACCCACTATATCCGTATATTAAAAAGACTTAACTATTTAGCTTACATTTTTTATCACATAAAAGATATTTTTCCAATTAAATCAAAAATAATCATATACAAAGCTTATGTAGATTCATTAATTAATTACGGCATTGATAATTGGATTTATTTAAATAAAAATGAAATAAAAAATATTAATAGAGTTTAAAAAAAAAATTTAAATTTAACTTTTTACAACTTTAATAAGCTTCAAAGCAATGAACCAAATCAAATTTTACTATAAAATAAAATCTTGTTTCCACAATAAAAAAGTAATTTCACCTTGATTTTACGATTTTATTATAAAATATGTTATAATTATGTAAATATAAATTCAACAAGAAGTTATAGTATATATAGTAAACAAGATTTTGACAATCCAAAAAATAATTTTGGATTAAGAATAAAAAATAGATTAATTAACAAAATTTTTGATCAATTTTCATTTGAAATGAAAAACATAGGAAAGATGTCTACTTTAAAAAAAAATAATTTATGAAAAAATAATACTGGGACAAATTAAATGGGTTGGTTAAAATGATTGGCTAGTTTGAAAAAAAAAAAATTATTACTATTTCTCAGATTTTACCTAAATTTCTCATTATTATATTTTATGTTATATAAAATTTTTAAATTGTTTATGTTTCTGTCTCTGTAACTTGTATTTATTGTAATCTCACCACCTACATCACAGGTTGGTTTTTTAACAACCTAGTAGGACTGAAATGTATTTTTGTTAATAAATTAATAATAATATTAATAAAGTCACTGTTGTTTTGGAAACAAAGAGCTTTTGGAAAGACTGTATTTATTGATTGACTGCTCTTGGCAATTAGAACAACAGACAGAAACTGTATCTATGTTCCAAGGCGTGTGAAGAACAGTGGGAAGTGAGTCTTTTAATCTTAATTTGATTATTTGTGTTAAAATATTTTGTAAAGAAAAGAGAAAAAAGAAAGACTGTAATTTATTTACTTTTTAATTTCTTAAAAGGAAGTTAAATATTAAATTTTCTGGTATTAACTAAAAGCTTTACAAGTTAATTCCTAGATTTAATTTGGGAGAAGCTAATTTTATATTTATTTATTTATTTATTTTTCTCACTTCTCCTTTTGAACTTCATGTGGATAAAAGGCTGCTGTGAGGGTGGTAGCAGAGCAATTTTTTTTGTTTAAATTTTATATCTCATTACTTGAATCATTTTACCAAAAGTGAGGTGGAAAGGTCTGTGTCCTGTGTAGTGGTGTAGTAGTCGTGCATGAGATCCTGGTATATCTGTGATAACCACTGGATGTGCTAGCACAGTTTCCCAGTTTTAGTAGTTGTCTGCTCCGATAGACAAAATACTTCAACTGTTCAGACTAGATGATGTTGTCCAGACATTGTGGTCGCCGTACTACAGAATGGGGTGCAACTTTCTCCACCCCCACCTATCAGACTGTAGTCCATTTTTCCAAAAGAGACCTCTGCCTAATCCCTGAATGCTGGCGACTTATCCTGTGCCATACCCGATGCAGAATGATCATCACTACGACTAAACCTAATCATAGATGGTAATGTAGTGATTTATGTTATACGTTTGAATGATCAGATCATGTGTTAATTAGTTTTTTTTTTCGAGACCTGCACTTCAATGAGCAATTGTAATGAATACCGCAGCCAGTGAATAAATATTTAAATTTTTATTTTTATTCTATCTGTGTCATGTATTCTAAAACTCAATGCCTACAACTCTGGTGACCCAGATGTGATTTTAGTGGACGTGATTTCAACAGATGTAAGCCTAAATTCAGCTACCTCATCTGCATTTCATACCATTGTTTACATCGAGTAAAAGATGGTGGAGATTAACGCAGTGAGAATTCCTCCATACAACTTCTCAGATCCAGCACTGTGGTTTTGTATGACAGAATCCACGTTGATTAAAGAATGGGTGTCCGTTTGCTGCAACTGCTGTATTTAATCCATGCTATCCAGGACCAAGTGATAGCGACAAACAATTATAAGAAATTTATTGAAAAATTGCACATACACGATAATACAGAATTTGCCTTAAATATTCTGAGACAATAGATCATATTATAGTAGGATGCTCCAACCTAGCAGTCATGGAATATCTCAATAGACATAACCTCACTGTAAATATAATGCATATAGTACTAGCTAAAAAGTTTGATGTGATAGAGGAAAGAGAAGTAGTATCTTACTACATATAGAAACAACAAGCAGTACTCGAAGACAACGGAACTAGAATTTACTATGATTTGCTATTGCACACAGACATCAACTGAATTTCAGCATTTTGATGGAGGGGGGAGCAAACGTTTTGATTGGGGGGTCAAAAGTGAGTAATACTTATCAAATTATATTTAGTTTTTTCTTTACCTCAAAATATTGGAGTGGGGAGGGCAACTTGCGCCATCACCCCCCCCAAAAAAAAAAAAATTCTGCCTATTCACACAGATAAAAACCTTCAATGCAAACAGGTCCGATATAGTTCTTGAAAGGATTCAAGAAAGGAAAGCTTTCCCAATAAATATTACCAATCTAATGATAACAAAAATAGTGGACCATCAATCTCATCACCATAAACACACTTGTTAGAAATACTTCCAACAGCAAACACAACACTCAGTAAGACTATTTTAGACATGCCATATCGATGGCAATGTCAGGTTTAGATTGCCAGTGAATAAAAAGCTTTAAAACTCTTATTTATACGTTTGCATATCGCCTTCCATCACAAGGCAACATTTATACTTGGCAATTAGCATTATATCTCCTTTTTATTTACGAAAATAAAATAAACATTGATTTACATAAAAATAATTTATTCAATGCATCGAAAAGACAAAAGATTGTTTATAATTAATTAAAACAGGAAGTATTTCATTTTTTTATGTCTTTGTATTTCTTGGTTCTTGACCGGTCATGTTGTATTAGGTGGGGAAACCCAAGAATTCGAACATTTATATAATAATAATCATCTTCTTCTTCTTCTTCGTGATACTTTTCATATTTAAACTTATTTAAAAGTTTTAAATAAGACAAGCAATAAGGGAAATGACATGCATATAAAGCTTTAAAATCTATTAATCTATTTATTATTTATTAAATCTATTATTATAACGACATATTGGACAGTTTCGTCAGACTGTTTATCTAACTCCATGGTTTTGAGAATGTTACCAATGCTGATGATGTCATGGCATAAACCCCCCTGATGAAACTGTCTAATATGTAATTATATTTTTTTTAATTTATTTTATATAAATATTTTTTAAAAGCTTTATGTGTGTGTCATTTCCCTTATTGCTTGTTTTATTCGATGACTCACACATGTTAAATATCAAATTAAAAGTTTTAAATAAGATTCAGAACTGTTAAAATATTACTTAAAAGCTACAGACAAATAAGACTTCAGATTTATTATAATAAAAGAAATATAATTACAGAAAAAAAAATACTCTTTAGATTTCATTGTTTCCATCTGATCATGCCTAAAAATAAATTATTTATGTATTCAAAACTGCTGCTTTGTTGAAAAGAAAAAAATCCTTAAAATAGATAGCATGTTTATAGAATAAAAGCATATACTTTTATTTATTGATCATATTTAGGAATTAAAAGTAAATTGGACTGAGAAGTTGTTTTTTTTTTTAACATAGGTTACTATGGACAGAATTCTTTCTTTTTTTTACTCTTATATGCCAGTGTTAGCTCATATGAATTCATGATCGCACATTGTATGCCTGTTCTTGCAATTTTGTGTCATAAATGCATTATTTTTTTTACCACTTTCAATTATGTAAGTTTTCAATAAAATGGCATTTATATGATATCAATTGCTAAGTAGGTTATCCCTTGTCCTCCAATAAACACAAATCTCATTTAAATTTTATTTACTTTGTGAGAAAGAAATACTTTGCAAAGAGTAAGCAAATTCAGCAATTTGATTTAAGTGTAGTAAAATATATAATTTACATTTTTTATGTCTCGATTGGCAGCCCGCTATGCTACCTTGATTAGGTTATAAGGCCCAACCCACTAGTTTGAGGTTGACAACCCTGGTTTAGACAATTTGAATACGAATAATTCTTATATTATTGG
>JAFIDM010052972.1:0-25513 GCA_023159025.1 Thereuonema tuberculata | reverse complement strand
CATATGAAGAGAGTTGTAGTCCCTATGGCCTAATGGATAAGGCATCTGACTTCGGATCAGAAGGTTGCAGGTTCGATTCCTGTCGCGGATGTTTCATTGTAAAAATTATTTCTATTTTCCATTCGCTCAGAAAATTGCGCCGGACAGACAGACAGAGAAATAAAAGATTTTAGTAATATAGATTACCATTAAAGCTCATTTAAAATTCACCTTTTCAAAATTTTTCTAAGATTCTCTCCATTCTGCTAACAGACTTCATGTCATCTTCAGTTATTTTATTTTAGACAGAAGTTATATCAATTACAATTCCCCCAAAAAGGATGAAACATTATGGAAAGTGAGGTTAATATCTTATATATTTTCAGGTATTTACTGAATATTTCGGATTTTTTATGTGCATAAACTTTCTGAGTCTGCTTTTTAACAAATATACAATACAATATGTAACTGTTGAAAATTATGACAATTCCTGATAGAACTACAACATTTTCAAAGCAAGCAAGCTGATATGAACATTTGCAATTGAATTTAAATTCAATGGAAGTTCCATATCAGGGTGGCCACTCTCCAGACATTTTAAAATTCCCTGACTTTTCCAGGTTTTCCAGGTGAATTGAAAAAAAAATCCAGGTGCGGGGCTGGAAATGAATTGTAGAAACCCTTTTCAATGATTATCGCCTTTAGATTTAGATAACTCAATTGCAAGTTTTTCTCTCTTGGTAAATATTTTGTTTTTAATAATTTCCTCTGTAATAAGTTAACAGAATAAATTTTACTTCTTATAATTTATGAATAGAAACACCATCGTATTTGTTTATTGCACACTCTTGCAAACTGTTTACAGGGCTTGCAACAGATATTCACTTGTCCCTGGGTAAAAAAAAAAGACCAAAAATCGTAAAAAGAGGACCAAAAGGAACAAAAATCTCAAAAAAAGGGACCTAAAATGAAACATTTTCAATTTCAAATATGAAATTTCAAGGTACTAATTATACTTCAACTAGCTGTACCCGGCATGCGTTGCAATGCCACTCAAAAAAAGAAAGGGCTCGTGAGAAGGGGCCGTAAATATAAGGTCCCAGTGTCGATCGGGGGTGGGACACTTAGGCCCCTGTGTCGCCATCCCCACCCAAGTGTGGTGGACCTGTCCCCCATAGGAGAGCGAATTTTTCTCTTTTTCCAATTGACTTAGGGGCCCCGAGAAGGGGCCCTAAATATAAGGTCCCGGTGTCGATCGGGGGTGGGACACTTAGGCCCTTGTGTCGCCATTCTCCCACCCAAGTGTGGTGTCCCGGACCCCGTAGGAGAGTGAAGTTTTCCCTTTTTGCAATAGACTTGGGGGGGGGGGGGTCCGGGTTCTAAGGTAGCCTATCTTTTCCGCAGTGTCCTAAAGAGTAATTCTGCAAAGTTTGGTCCAGATAGGTCAAAGGGCCTAGGAGCGTATAAAGGACAAAGGGACATAGAGAAAGAAAGAAAGAAAGATACATTCATTTTTATATATATAGATAGAGGTAATTATGCGTATTTTGTTTACTTTATTGCTGGTGAACATTTTAGAAGATTTGAATATAACATTATAGAATATAATTTTTCAATGTTTGAGAGGAAAAGAACCTTTTATGAATGTTGTGCATGAAGATCACAAGAAATATATAGAATACAGTGACAGCCAAAATATTAAAATAAATGCCTCAAAAATTTATTTGAAGAAACTAGATAGCGAAGAAACACCATAATTATCAGATTAAAACAGACATTACTTACCATAAAACTCCCTGAATATCTAATTAAGTAGAATTACTTTTCTGGAGGAAACTGATGAAAAGTGTATGAATTAAACTTTTCGAAATGACTCTTGATTAAACTTCAGCATTTGATAAAAATAATCATTTATTCTTATTTTTCATGTAAAGAGGCATCATATAAACTTGAAAAAGGTGAATAAATTATTGGTTAGCATAATAAAGAGTAGAGAGTTGAAATTCTAAACATGACATTTTCAAACATTTTACTTTAAAAAAATGTTTGAAAATAATTTGTCTTCGGCAAATTTGAAAAATATATTTATTTTTTATAATGCGAGATTTTAAAAAAAATTTACATTGAAAAATCGTTAATTTTCAGTTTAAAAATTTAAATATATATTTTTTAAATGCCGAAGACAAATTAAAAGTGATATATTTCTGTTTAATTAAGTGAAAAAATTTTGAAATTCTGTTAATAATATTTTGAGTTATATCAATTTTATATTACCCTACTTTTTTTTTTTAATTTTTTTTTAAAGTTTAAGAAAATTTTTATGAGGTGTTTTTGTGTAGTCATTGCATGATTAATCACAAAAAAAAATTTCAAATTTTTAACTTAATCAGTATTTTTTTTTTTAAAAAAAATGGGCCCTGGACCCCATGAAGATGTTATGTGTTTAAATCAATATTTAAAAATAATAAAGTTTTAAGGTTTTTTTTTTTATTCATTTTTTGATTTTTTTAATTATTTTTAGAGATTGCATAAGGACTTGTATAAACTAATATTTTACACAAAACGCACGCACATTGTAACGCACATAAATGAATCGACACCCCCCCCCCCCCGCCCAAAAAAAAATTATTTCTGAGAAGTAAATATTAAATGTTTACCATGTAACACACTAGTAACTTTTTAAACATTTGGTTAATGGAAGAATAAAAAATTTGGAAAGATGCAAAAGGATTGAGTATACACTGACACTAAGTCGTTTCAAATTATGACGCGAATATGCAATAGTATTACGGCGATTTCTGCCGCTTTATAAGTTTCTTTTTTTTTTCCTTTCATTCTTATAACCTTCCGGAAAAATTACTTAAAGAAAACAACAGCGGGTGGGGATAGAAATCAGAAGATCCTTATGCTTGCTATTAGCAATTTTGTAGAGGAATACGAAAAAGCAGCGCCGTAACTAGCCACCGCCAATTAAAAAAGGGAGCAAAAAACGAAATATATTTTTGAATAATAAAATCAATAAAAAAATATAATATAAATTAATAAATAACAATAAAAACTTGAAAATAAAAATGAAAATAGGAAAAAAACGGACCAAATTCGACAAAAACTGATTTTTAGGGACTTTAGATTAAAAAAGGGACTATGTTTAGTATCATTAAAATTTGAAAATTTTAATTTCTAGATTTTATTGAAATTTTGCTTTCTTTAATAAAATTACTTCAGTTTTTACAATAGATGTAAATTTTCACTAAATTAAAGAGAAATTCAAATTAAACAGTTTTAAACACTTTGCATTATATTCACATGCATTTTAAGGCAGGAGAGGGGAGAAAATTCCAGAAATTTTTGTAAATTTCCCTGTCCGTTTTCAAATTCCCTGACAATTCCCGGTTTCCAGGTTGAGTGGCCACCCTGCATATTTAATGAAAGAGATGTTTTCCAGCACTAATGACTTCGCTAGTTTGATAAATGTATTATGGATTCTCTTCCTTTATGACTGGCAGAAAGGTTGAAACCACACAAAAAGCTGCCCAGACGTTAAAATTTGAAATTTAACTGCTACACTCCATCAATTTTATTACATTTTTATAGTCTATTTCTTAACTGTTTTATAATTAGGCTTAATGTGAAAAATTAATAAAGAAAACTGGGAAGTTATCAAATCGAAAGGCAACTTTTCAAATTTTAATTACAGCTCCGTTCCATTTAATAAGTCTCAAAATTTAGACCTGAACATCGTTATGCATGATAAATAAACACTTGAATTTGATATTTAAAACTTAGAACTTTGTAATAAAACATGCAGTCTCGAATAAAGCAGGGAATACAAGAATTCATGACGTTTACTGACTTCGATTATTTTTTGAAAATTGAAATTGTATTCTCGAATAATATCGAGATTATGTGTTATTCTTATTTATTGTAAGGTCATTTTTAGATTTATGCATAAACGTTTGAATTAAATAACCTATTTAATGGTTTACTCACATGCGCCGCTTGTTCGACGGTGTGTTGTAGCTGAGACGACGTCGGTATGTTAAACGCTGCACCATTTTCACTAAAAAAAGGAATTAAAAAGTCGAAATATGTAAATTAGAGAAACTGGATATTCACTTGAAAGTTACTTTAGGATTCACGAATCAAGATGGTCTTCCAATTTTAAGGATTAATGAGATCAAGCATACATGATTTATTTTTCAAACGCAACAGAAATTTTACCCACCATATACCTCAATCAACCGGAAGAGGAAAGGGAATTACGTAAACTTCCTGTTTCTGAAGAATTGTGGGTAAGAAAGATCAACATGGCGTCCTTAATGGAATCCTTCGAACAGCAGTATGCCGCTTTGACGGCAGATATTACGGCAAAGACGGGTCGCATTCCTCTTCTAAGCGGTGGTAATTAATCTTTTTAAGTTTCCTATATTCAAATTATTATCAAATATTGTCTTTTGCTATCTAAGGCTCAGCCGAAAATTGAAGTAACACTTACTACCTATTGTAAATATTTGGAACCCTATGACGATGTTTTAATTGAATCTTTATCAGTCGAGAAAATTATTGTATAAAAATGCTCTTCAGAATTAGTTGTATGTTTGGTATGCAATTTACCAGCAGTGTTTTTGTGGAATACTAAAGCTTTAAAACAAATGAAGTATTCAGAATGATAAGAATGGTGAATCTTAAACGTATTCTTAGATATTTCGAGTTAAAGCTTATGGTCAGTTTTAAAATGAAATAATAAATTGATAGAACATCGTCGAAATTAAGAATTTCAAATTTAAATTTTACTGTCAATTTACGATGAAAACTGTTTGTAGTCTTGAATCAAAGTTTTATTTTATTTAATATACTGTTATTAAAAAGACTTATTAGCTAGAATGAAATTGACGAAATAATCGAGTAACATCAGCTTAAGTTATTTTTTTTCCCCACGATATTCAAAATTGGACTTCATAACCTCCGTCTTTTTAATATCTTCAAGCTTTACAGAGATAATAGGCTTTAAGACCTAACATTCATTGCTCTGTAGAGCAAATGAGATAGATGCTAATATGTCACTTCCATTGTTGCTGAGAAATTAATGTCTTGTTATAAATAACATATTAGATTTATTAACGTACTAAGAACTCAAAAGACAAAATTCCATGGGATTGAAATGACCTTTAACCCCTCATACATTCGCACCCACTTTTAAATTTTACCACAAAAGAGGTAAAATAACTTCAAAGACATTGTGGCACGAATCTCGTAGTTATTGTATGTAAAATGTTAAATTTAAAATCTAATAATAGCGAAACATAATCGAAATTTCACTTAAATAACTGTTTTTTAAAAAAAAAAATGATTTAGGATATTTTTCACGAGTATATTACGATTTTATTTATTATTAGCCAGGTACCGTAGCTTCGCTCCAGAACCCTTGCATACATAGCATAAAAAAAAAAAAAAAAATATTAGCAAATTAGTATCGAGATTGGAAAATATAAGAGTTCCCAGCCCGTTGTGACCTTCTCCGGATAACTCAGATGTATTGTGGATTGGCGCCACACACCTATATGGGTCAAAATCACCAAGGTGGCAAATTTGGTTTCCACACTATTTTTCCCAATAAAAGCTTGGAATATTTGGGTTACAATTACCTGTAACTATTAGTTTTGGTTAGTTTTACATAAACCCTTCATTATTTTTTGGAAAATGATATTAGTATACACATTTTTTATCATGAAACTAGTGAAAAAGTCATTTTGGGAACGCGTCCCAATACGAAATTCCTTTTTAGAAATGTTCATAAAACAATAAAATACTTATTTTAAAATTAAGTTGTCAATTATGTTTGAAACATTTGTATGTTATTGTCTAGCTTTGTCTCCATCTTCTACGTCATTTCGTGAACTCGCACTATTTTATCAAAAAAGTAGTACACAGCTACATCGTATGAGGCACTACTGTACAGTCACATGGTGTAATCTCATGGGTCAAAACAGTATTCGATTGTTTTGTGCTTGGTTTTTAATTAATTTAGTCTGCAAGTTCATTTCAATTTATTATTTTGGTATCGTACATCAATAGAGCATCATTACAGGAACGCCCCCAACTCATTAATGTAACGATAAGTGAAGATAATTAGTCGTAAATCCATTAAAAAATAATGTTAAATTGTCGCTGGTGTGACATGATAGCGTCCAAAATGGCCGACGACTATTTAAAACAATACGAAACGTCGAAATGTCATTCCGGAAACAGTCATTTCGAGAACGCTTTTGGAAAAGACGTGCATTCCCGGAATGACTAATATGTTCCCGTGATGATGCTTTTGCTAATATTTAACCGTTGTTTTGTTTCATGAATTTACGTTAATTTAACAAACAAACGCATTTTATAAATTGTAATTGTGATTGGAATGAGTATAAATTCTACAAAATTTAAGAAATTTTCTTTTGGCATTTGCTGTAATACTTTTTATATTGTTTTGTTTTAGATTTTACATAAAAATATGGAGCCTAAAGAAGTAAATAAGAAGAAAAAAAATTCTTCCAAAAAAATAATTAATAAAAATAGCATCGCTTATGTAAAACAACGTGAAAAAGCAAATGCGAGAAAACGTAAATATTTGGATAAATTAACCTCAGAACAAAGAGAGATGAAAAAAGCGAAGGATAGAGAGTATTACCAAAAAAAGTTTGCAAAAGAAACAAAATCTATTAATGATATGACAGAGAGGGAGAAGCGCAAGCAAAGAGCTCTGTGGGAAAGAAACTCTAGAAAATAGACAGAAGAAAAAGAACTTAAATATATTAAATAATACTCCGCTTCCTTCAGAAGAAGAATACATGAACAATGACACGACATGCTCAACAACACGTCAACGAGAAGGCAGGAAAGTAGTCAGAAAAGATAGAGCCAAAGCATACCGCACTATAGCTAAGCAAAATTCTAAAATGAAGGACATGCAAAGAAAAATAGATTCTTTGAGAAAAATAATTGAAAGACAGAAAAGACGAGAAAATAGGTTGACAAGAGTTTCACGCAATCAAACAACGCCAAATACCAAAGTTGACAATTTAATAAGAAATTGCACTGTGCCTGCTGAAGTGCGAAAGAAGCTTTTATTTGCGGAGGTTTTTACCTCTCAATTACAGGAAAACTCTCATAGTTTAAGGAAGAATTCCAAAGAACGAGAAGCATTCTTAAAAAGCCTGAGTGGAGCAATTGTTAAAAGATATCGTATGTTAAATATGACCAAAAAATTTTTACCAAAGAATAGAAACAACAAAGATATTCTGAAGACTGATACTAAAGAAAGAGTTTGTGTTGTAACATCAGGAATTCGTTCACAGATTGTTAACTTCTTTGAAAAAGATGAAGTGAGCAGAATGTGTCCTGGAAAAAGATTTCATTGAAAGAGGTGCAACTAAAAAACAGAAACTTATTCTATTAAATACAGTCAAGGATTTGCATCCGAAGTTCATTAAAGACACTGGGATTAAATTATCTTATACGACGTTGCTGAGGGAAAAGCCATTTTGGGTTGTTAACCCAACTGCAAAAGATCGGGATACTTGCTTATGCCTGCGACATGAAAATTTCGAATCATGGTCAACAAATTATACAGAGTAAATCAAGTAAACTGTGGAAGCGTTTCACAATTAATCAAGGAAGTCAGTTGTGATGTAACGTCTTATGACTGTATGTTTGGTATATGTGATAAAATGCAAAGAAATACCAATGAACGCTGGTGGGAATGAAGAAGATTCAATAAACTATTTTCAATGGCAATCTACAAAGGAGGAAAGAGTAATAAAAGGTGAGGGAAAAAACTGTAAAAATAACGAAGAAAGTTCTTGTTACCAGCACTATTAAAGAATTAAAATTTACACTAACAGAAGAGATTCCTGCTGTGAAGAAAAATGTTTACGGTATCTACTATCACAACAAAGTTAAGAAGGAAGTCAAAGAAAATTTAAGGAGAAACGAAATTATGTTGCAAATAGATTTCTCAGAAAATTGTCTCAAAATACGAGAGAGAAATTCAATCTACACACTTTGGAGTGTCTAAAACGCAACTGACAATTCATGTAGTCTATTATCATACAGATGATGGCAACAATTTGCAGACATCCTCATTTGCCACAGTTAGTGACAATCTAGACCATCAGGCGCATGCGGTGTGGGGTCACCTGAAACCAATATTGAGAACAATTGTTGGCCATAAAGAAGACATTGATACGCTTTTTATTTTCTCAGATGGGCCTACGTCGCAATATCGGAATCGCACAAACATTTATTTGTGGCTAACAACCTTAATGGAGTGCTGTAAACATATAACCAAAGCTACCTGGTTCTTTAGCGAGCCAGGACACAGAAAAGGTCCTATGGATGGAGGATATTTGAAGAGGACTGCAGATAAGCATGTATTGATGGGTAAAGACGTTAAAAGCGCCGAAGATTTCATTAAGCTCTTCACAGATTCGGCTGTTGCAAAAAGTAACCAGTGAGGAAATAGTCGCTATAACAAATACAGTTCGAAAAAAAAATTGATCCAGTACCCGGAATCTTGAACATTACAAAAATTGCATGGCAAAAAGAATTAAAGAATGTGATTAAAGTAGACCAGTACGATAAAAACCAAAGAGACATTCAATTAAATATTTTGTTAAAAGATAATACAGAAGACATACATCAAATGGAAATAGATCCCATTAGAAACACATCCACCATACTAAGAAAACAACATTTTGATATAGAGATAGAACCTGTTGAATACATGTTACAGACACCCCAAGAGCTCAAGCAAATAGAGAATTTTAAACCTAGAAAAAGTATTTATCATGAGGTGTACAGCTCATCTACTTCTGAAGATGAATATCTAATAACAGTGCATCATAAAAAAGAACAAGAACGAGATATGGGAGCTGGCACATCTTATGCAGAAGATAAAGAAATATCCATCCTAACAAAATAATATCTGTATCATTTTTATTGATTAATGTTCCAATGAAAAATAAGAATGTGTTCTACAGATATATTGCTATCGCTGGAACTTGTAGACGATGAAGGAGAAATAAAGGTGACATTATTAAAATCTCTTCTGTAACAATGCTAGAGACTTTAAAGTTGACCATAAAGATATATCCTACATTATATATGAGCAAGTCCTACAAATTCTTCCTAAGCCTCAGTCAATAAAGATAGGAGGACACAACGCATGCAATCATTTTAATAATGACGTGGATATTTATGAGAAGTTTTAGCTGATTTTATTATTACTTATTTCATGCACTGTTTGTGCTCTATGAGTTTGTTTTATTTATTTTATTTTATGATAAAAATTATCAGTGACTGTTTAAGTTCGTGATGTAATGTCATTTCATTTTGTTTAAAATAATCCAGTAACCCTTAGAACATTGATATTATCTAAAAGTTTTCATTGTATGATACTTGCAGTGCGTGTTATTACATTAACTCACTGCAAAAGTTGATTTTTAATATAGTTTATAATTCTTTATATGTTTGTTGTGAATTTAATTATTTTAAACTCGCAAAATAAAGTTCTCAATTACTCATATGATGTTTATTTCATAATAACAATCATTAACTATGTCATTTAGGGAACACTTGTCATTTCGTGAACGTCGCAATCATTCCGGGAACATTTCGTCATTTCAGGAACATCATAAAAATATTATTATTAAATTCCAGGTTTAATTTTTCTGCTTCATTTATTATTAAAATTAAATACTATAGCAAACCATTTCCTAGAAAAAAATGAAAATTACTAAACTGAAACCAAAGATTCAAAAAAGAGAACTTTCATCTCAGAAACATAAGAAGTGTTTGAGAAATGTTAAGATTTATTAAAATACTATAATTTAAGACAACGTAGAGTGCAGCTGAAAAATATTTTTTATTTAATATTTGCTAGATATCGTATTTCAAAAGTGAGTAGTATCAATTTTATATTTTAAACAAATATATCCAAATTTTAAATACGTTCCCTGAATGTTGTTTTACAATGCCCAGTCTCTTTGGAATTAAGATAAATCATTAAAATGTGAAATTTGTGCGCGCTTCTTTTACACAGTAGCTACTGATGTTATAGTGTATAATACAAGTTCATTTTTAGGTTTCTTTGATGTAATAATTTTTATAGAAATTTCCGTTGCGAAATTCGCCACCTTGGTGATTTTGACCCATATATTGATAAGGTAACTTTAAAGTGGAAATATAAATCCTCTTTATTCCCTATCCCGTGGGAATTTCGAAACATCTGCCCTTATTCCTTGTCTACATCATAAAGGGAACCTCTGTGCAATATTTCAGCTTTCTAGGTCCAAGGGTTTGGGCTGGGCGTTGATGAGTCAGTCAGCGAGTGAGGACTTTTTTTTTTTTTTTTTTTTATATATAGGTAGATTATTATTATTTGTCTGTACAGGATGGTATTGTTTAGCCCATCCAACATTTCTTACATAAAAAAAGCAAAATATTTTGGAACATTAGGTCCAATAGTTATTTTTGGTTTTCTATCCTGACATTTCTATTTCAAATGAGTCACAAACTATTATCGTCGCGGTGAGAGTTGAACCCGCAAACACATTATCATTGACTAATTTCTCCAGTATCAATGCTGAAAGCTCCGCAGAAAATATCAATCTCAATTATCAAAAATAGGAAATATCAAAAATCTCACATACATCTTCTTGAAATCGATGAGCAACGTTAAGAATAATTTCCCTACTTGTTTTTTGAGACCTTTTCCTCGTCGAAATGTTGAATGTGAATCCAACGACTGCCATTTTGTTTTACATTTGAATGTGACCGACAGGCCAGGAAAAATAAATCTATCGTCTGCGTTGCATCCTGGGAGGATCATTTCTCGCCGCGACGACTGTAATGGCATTTGCCAAACTAAGAGTTAATTTATATATTGATAAGAAGTAATAATGAATACTGACTTAGTTTATGGAAATTGTTGTACTGGAATAACAATTCCAACAAAGGTTTTTAATTTGATTGTTTTCATATACCGTGTATGCTCCAATAGAGTCCCCCGGAGTTTATTTGCAAAACTAGCCTCTGCTCCCGGCGCTTAATAGAGGCCAGCCATTATTAACAAAAACCTTCAAAATGCAATATTTTTACACATAAATACCGGCTAATAATACAAACAGCTACCTTATTTGAATTTCACATGCTACATAAGACTGTTAAAGAAAAATGGCAATGTCTTTCTGTACCTTTCGCTGCTATTCGTCGTCCGAATCCGCAATGACGGCTTCGTTGTTGTCCAGGACAATACACAGTCTTCAAGTTCGTCACTAACTTTCTTGATTCCTCCTCCTTCTAACCGCTTTCTGCTTGCAATATCAACAATATCATATTGTTTCTTCCACTCTTGATTCTTTTCGGATCAACACCATAATGATGAACGGCCGCCTCACCGGAAGTTTCTTTCACATATTCCAGTGCGCGAATCTTAAAGGCAATGTCAAATGACCGTTTCAGCAGCATTTTGCAAGGCAATGTACCGTAAGGTATTAAGCACGAATATAAAGATATGGACGCTTACACTAGTACTGGCAGGCAAATATCAAAGAACCGGCTACTGTTAAAGACCAGCTACTATTTGGCCATGTCCCCTCTGCAGCTCGGCGTTTATTGGAGCATATACGGTAAATTTGTTTTGTGAAACATTCTTATATATAATTTTCTTTCTTTTTTTCTTTTAAGCAGATTACATAAGTTTGAAGGCTTGAAATATAAATCGCATTATTTTGAAAATTTTCCATTTTTTAGTCATTAAAATTTTACCTTTCTAAGAGATATAATTCTGAATTATACTATCACAGTTACTTAGTGATTTAGATTGAGCCCAAAACTGATCTAATAGGAAGCTTTGTAAATAGACGATATATATGCAAAGAAATAAGATGAGCCAAGTTTTCAAATCATTCTTTAAAAATACAGTACAATGTTGATTATCCAAACCACCCACTGCTTCCCATGCCTCCCTCCCTAAATATGGTATAGCATAGAAAGTATTCATTTTTCATTATAAGAGTCAAAAATTATTTCTTAAATCAATTATTTTTTATAATACTTCATTCTTCAAAATTTAATAATAATTTTCCATGCAACTTAATTGTAGACTCAATTGCACTTTGTTCTAAATAAACTTGGTATTTTCTTGTATGTTTACCTAAATTATTTGATTAACTGAATCAAAACCTCAGTTCCAAATAATCTGGACAATAAACATTCTATTGTAATGAGTTAGCTTAGGTATTTACTAATAACATAGTTTAAAAAGCAGTATTTTCTATTAGCTTTTGTTTGAAGTTGGATTCAGGTCAAGCATTATTATTTTAATGATCTATGTATTTTAAATCGTACAGAAAAGTTTTATAGAAGAATCTATCTTTTATGATCCATCTCTCTATCTCTTTATGGTGTTAAATATTCGATGTAAGGACCAAACACACCAATATACAATAATATATTAACATCAATACACATTACATGTTTCGAGGCTTTTCAACTTCTTTATCAAATGCTATAAAGATATTTTAAAAGGAAAAACTAGGCTTACATAATTTATACTACAGTCAGACCTCGATATAAGGTCACCCCTTGGGACCTCGCGAAAGTGACCTTATAAGCGGGTTGACCTTATAACCGATTCATACGCAATTCAATTCAATGAGCCGGGACTTTAGAAAAGTGACCTTATATGCGGGGTGACCTTTTATGCGGGTGACCTTATATCGAGGTCTGACTGTATTTACAAGTAACAATTAATATGCTTTATAGAACATAATTATGCACAACAAAATAAGTGATATTAAATAATACGTAATCTTGCTTCAAGCCAAATTCTATCTTTTATGATTTTATATATATATTAGGGAGATCAGAAAGTAATGAAGTTTTCTGCACATGGCAATATTTGTTTACTATTAATCAGCTCATTGTGTACTTCAAAAGTCGTGTCAATATTTTAAGGTTAAAGTGACTTATTTACTTGTAAATAATTAAATCTTAATTTTTTTTTTTATTGCAATTTTGGGTGAAATGGCCAGCCAAATACCAGAAGAGGCACATATCTGGCATTATATGCTTTTTGAGTTTCACAAGGGTAGTAATGGAACAGTTGCTACCAAAAACATTTGTGATGTTTATCGAAGTGCATTAGACGTTCGTAAATGCCAAAGGTGGTTTTCTAAGTTCAGATCCGGTAATTTTGGTCTTTCCAAAATCAATCAGGAAGACGAACAACTTTAGGCAATGACATGTTAAGGGCAGAAGTGGAAGCAAATTCGTGTCAGACAATCGAGGAGCTGTCAAACACTCCTAACCAGTCTTGGTCGACCATCCAAGAACATTTACAGCAGATTGGTAAAGTAAGCAGAGCAGGTGTTTGGATCCCCCATACTCTCTTCAAACAACACAAAGCTAACCGATCCACCCACATGCAACTTATTGCTTCAACGGCACAATACAGAAACGTTTTTTGATTGCTGGAGATGAAAAATGGGTCCTCTATGATAATGCAAAAGGCAGTGGCTCTCTCCGAATGAATCATCACGAAGTACTGCTAAGCCAGGTTTACATCCCAAAAAGGAGCCTTTGTATGTTTGGTGGAGTATTCGCAGAATCGTTCATTTTGAAATGCAGAAACCTGGACAAACTGTAAATGCAGACCTTTACTGTGAACAACTGGATCGAGTACATCAATCTTTAATTGAAAAGTCGTTATTATAGAACAGAAAAAATAATGAATTAGGGGTGGGTGGTTCTGCCTCACCCGCCATACTCGCCTGTCATTGCACCATTGGATTTCCATTTATTCCGATCACTACAACACTTCTATTTGAAAATTTGGATGATATCAAAAATGCCATCTGCTGATATTTTGCTCAAAAACCAATTGATTTTTATCGATCCGGCATTGAAAATTTGCACACTAGATGGCAAAAGGTTGTTGATATCGAGGGTGATTACATCATTGATTAAAAATAAAAACTTGTTAAAAAATTATTTGTTTGAATTTAATGTAAAAAAAAACTACATTACTTTACGGTCCCCCTAATATATATATATATAAATCAAAAATGAAGTTAGAGTAAATCTTAACTTATTTTTATAATGTCCATTCAAATTTTTTGCCTTGTTTAGTGGAAAAGCGAACAGCCATTACTCATGTGGAGAAACACATGGAAGATGCCCAAGAATTGGTAAGTCATTTTCCAGCTTTATAGATGAGACTACAGTAGAACCTCTCTTCAGTGCTATATAAATCTCTAAAAAGTCACTTTCTAGAAGCTTTTTCTGTAAAATCTTTATTATTCTGCTAATTTAATGTTTCAGTTTAAATTAAAACAAAATTTAGTTTTTAAAGGTGTTTAATTATTATTTTTGAGTTTGATATTTCTATATTTTATTTTCAAAATTTGTTTTTTAGTTGGAGCAGATGGATTTGGAAGTTCGTGAAGCATCCGCATCAGAACGACCAAAATATTTGAATAGGTTGAAAGCCTATAGAGCAGAACTTGCCTTACTTGAAAAAGAACTGGTATGACCATTTATTAATATTATTTTTGATAAATTTAAATTTTTACAATTATAAGTTTGTCATTTTGTTATTGTTTTTGAGTTTATTAAAAACTAGATACAAATCACGAAAGATGTCATGTTTTCATGCATTAATAGCCGCTTTAGCAATAAATCCATCTCAAAAATTGATACAATTGTTTGCATTGATTCATGAGAACAACTGATTGATCAGAGCAAATACTTGTAGAATTCTGTCATTGAGTTTATGAGAGATTTCATGAAATATATTTTAGTGAAATAACAGCAACTGATTGATTTTGACCAAACTTTGTGAACATTTTTGCATATGGGATTTATTCAATAACAGAGTGCAGAAAGGGTTAAAGATTTTCTTTGATGATTATATAGATGCTCTTCTGTATTAACTAGAATAGTGAGGATAATTAGTTATTTCCAGGCTTTTTCCAGAAAGATTTAAGAAAATTTGGAAATTACAAGTAATAACATACATTTAACTAGTAGTAGTCTTGAATGTTTTGACTTTAATGATTGTTGACATTTTTCTCTTTAACTTCCCTAGTTTTATTTTCAATCATTCACTTTGATTGTAATATTTTTTTAATTTTGTCTTAAATAGCAACGGGCAAAAATAACTTACAAAGATGAAACCAATCCACGAGAAGAATTATTTGGAGATGACTATTCAACAATTGAAGATCAGGTAAAAAATATTATGTATTTGCATAAGTTTAATGACGAGACATGTAGGAATCCAAAAAAATTGACAATCCAGCCTTTTTGAAGGCATTGTAGTAAACCTTCATATGAATTCATTTGAGTTCCTTATGAATGTTTCTTGTTATAGGTTGACTGTAATCTGTCTTCGTAGTATTAAAAAGGTTACATGTATGGTAATATCTCGGACAGTATCCGGAAATTTTAATTCTGGTTTCTTTCCTTAATAACTCTTTATTATTCCTCATATAATTTCACATTTATCCATTCTAATGTTTTTGTCTTCTTTACTATTAGTAGGAAACTATTGATATTTTCAAAGAATAAAAAAGACTGCTCTAAAGAAAAAATAATCTGACTTAAAAAGAAAAGTAATGCATATGTCCATTTATGTAAAGTTTCCATACTTTTTTAGTAGATCTTTCCTTCTAAAGCCTCTACTATTAAATATTCTAAACATCTCACCAAATTTAAATGTAAAAAAACTACATTTAATATTAAAAGCAAATTTTCGAAAAGATTGCGTCTTTTCTTTCTCAAGCCTAAAATAACAATACTCTAAATTACATTAAATTCCTCGAGAAAATATAAATAATATCATTTAGTTTCAATCTTTGTTTCTTTAACAATAATATACGACATGGCTTAACAATTTAGTTCTTTGATTGTAACCTTATTATTACATTTTGTGCATATTTTATCTACAAAACTTTTAGCTAATCTTGTGAAAAATTTCTCTATTTCCATACCATCATTCCTATTCATGTTTTTTCTTTTTGTGTTCCGGATACACATGCTTTCTATTATCTTTCTTATTTTGGTGTCTCTTTCAATATATAAAATTTGTATCTCGTTGTTAATACAATGATTTCTGTTCACACAATGTTCTGACACTTCTGATTTTTCAATGTACTTGTTCCTAATGCTGGTACCATGTTAGGAACGAATGACGGAACATAACAAGAAAAAACATAAATAGGAATGATGGTAAGGAAATAGAGAAATTTTTCACAAGATTAGCTAAAAGTTTTGTAGATAAAATATGCACAAAATGTAATAATAAGGTTACAATCAAAGAACTAAATTGTTAAGCCATGTCGTATATTATTGTTAAAGAAACAAAGATTGAAACTAAATGATATTATTTATATTTTCTCGAGGAATTTAATGTAATTTAGAGTAGTGTTCTTCAAATTATTGTTATTTTAGGCTTGAGAAAGAAAAGATGCAATCTTTTCGAAAATTTGCTTTTAATATTAAATGTAGTTTTTTTACATTTAAATTTGGTGAGATGTTTAGAATATGTCCATTTATATTGGAGAAAACTTTTCCTTATAAATGGTTTTTAATTTCTTACTCTATTTTTAAAAAAATGAGGGTTCAGTAACCATAATTGACAAAAGGAACCCAAAAATAACATTACATCTTTGTAAATGTTTTTATTTACACATAATTAATTTTCTTTCCTTTAGAAGCAGAGGTTACTAGATAATACAGAAACAATAGAACGTAGTGGAAGAAAACTGGAAGGAGGATATAAGCTAATTCTTGAAACCGGTAGGACTTCCATTAGTAATTTAATCATTTTCATATGTGACTTACACAATTGAGTTAAAATATTTTTTAGAATAACTAAATTTTTAATTATGAAAAGGAATTTCTTCTATGCTAGCATTGAATTGTTGACAACAGTCTGATTTCAAAATCAGAACACGTTAAAATTTTAAAATTTCAAACACCGTCCATCAAATTACTGAGTTTTTAAGAGGGAGAACATCAAACCTTTACTGTAGCTTTATTTATTTTTTTTCTTATATTGTTAATACTGATTATATTTCAGTTTTTTACTATTCAGCTTTGTCTTACAACCATTGTTCGATAAGTTTAGTGACATCTTAGTGACTGAAATTATTTAGATAAATAGAAAAAAAAACTTTTCAAATTGCCACCCTTTTAAATATGGTATGAGTGAAGATATGAAAGGGTCACTACAATTATACTTTTTGAGAATCAATTTGTCATTTTATTTTTTTTCAAAGAAAATCAGCACGTAATGAAGCCTTTTCAATTTTTTTTAAAAATAAGATTCTGAACACTATTTACTTTTAGACCTGTCCTGAATCTAGTTTTTGTTTTATTTTCTAACACCCATATGAATGTGTTTCCCTTCCAATCTCAAGTTACTTTTCCACAGGGCTCACTTCCAAGTCCTTTTCTTCAGCTTACTTGAATGTCAGTTGAAAACACTATCAATGAAATTTACTCAGTTCCTTTTTTGTTTAATAAACATTGTTGCACAGCATTTTCCATTGGAGTATTTATTAATCTCTACTTGGACTATTGGGTTTTATTACATTGAGATAAAGATTCCTTCCTGTCTCTTCTTCTTTGGTGCAACATCCCGCTTCAGACCAAGACTATCTTTATTATTCCTTTCCATGCTTCCCTATCCTCAGCAATCGTCCTCCAAAATCTAACTCCAATCTGTTTAAGATCCTGTTGCACACAGTCCAACCATCTCAGAGGAGGTCATCCTCTTTTCCTAGAACCAATCATCTTGTGGAATGTTACTTTCTTACTTAAACTGTTCTCCTTCACTCTATATAGATGGCCCAGCCATCTTAATCTAGTAGCTTTTATTATTTTTATAATTTCAGGATCTTTGTAAATGGTATATAACTCCTTATTAAATCTAATTCGCCATACTCCTGAGTCACATATAGTCCCAAATATTTTCCTGAGAATCTTTCTTTCAAAGGTATACAACGGTAGCTCTTATTTGCCATTAATATACGATTATTAATCTTGGTTACTTCAATATTATTATTATTAGTGATTATCGTGCCAAGATATTTAAATTGTGTTACTGACTCAAATTTATGTCCTACAATCTCCAAATGCTTTTGGGTAGTAGGTCGATCTGTAACTTCCATGTACTTTGTTTTACCTTCATTAATTATTAGTCCAATTTCACTAGCTGTTTTTTCTAAATTTAGAAATATATTAATAACATCTCTGGTGGATCTGCCAATGATAATTACGCCATCCGCATAAGCTAATAATTGTGTAGACTTAGTAAATAGAGTACCTCTATAATCAATGTCAGATTTCCTAATAACCCATCCCAGCCCAATATTAAACAACTGACATGCAAGTACATCTCCTTGTCTCAACCCTTTTCCAGAATTTAATGGGTCAGAACGCTGACCTTGAATTTTAACCATGCATGAAACATTCTTTAATGTAGCTTTAACCAATTTAATCAGTTTTATTGGGATCTGAAGCTCTTCAGTAGCTTTAAATAGTATTCCTCTATTAATACAAGGTGTACAACTTTGCTTCTGCCGTTTGCCGATAGGTGACGACAACGGTAAGTAGCGGTCGAAAGAAACAGATCGCAGATGTCAGGCAGTTAGCTTGGACCTCGGTCAGCAGAAGCCCATTCAAACATTAGTCGATTTGTGTCTGCATCATAAAGTTGTTCTCGATTGAAAATGTCAGTTTACGAGCCAAATTCTCGTCATTTGCGGGAGGTGTTACTGTTTTGTTTCAATATGAAGAAAACAGCGGCTGAGTCTCATCGAATGCTCTCCAGTACGTATGTGAGGACGCTATTAGTGAAAGAACGTGTCATGAGTGGTTTCAACGCTTCAAGAACGGTGATTTTAACGTCGAAGACAGGCATAGTGGTGGAAGAGAGAAAGTTTTCAAAGATGCAGAATTGGAGACATTGCTGAGTGAAGACTCGCGTCAAACTCAAGAAGAATTGGCACGATCACTGGGAGTGACACAGCAAGCCATTTCAAAACGTCTCAAGGCCATGGGCATGATTCAGAAAGAAGGAACTTGGGTCCCGTATGAGTTGAAATCAAGAGACGTTGAACGACGTTTGTGTGTTTGTGAACAGTTGCTTCAGAGGCAACAATGGAAGGGATTTCTGCATCGCATTGTGACCGGGGATGAAAACTGGGTTCATTACGATAACTCTAAACGCAAGAAATCATGGGATATCCCGGCCATGCTTCCACGTCGACACCCAAACCGAATATTCAAGGCTCCAAGATCCTGCTCTGCATTTGGTCGTGTACTATGAGGTGTTAAAACGAAATGAAACAATCACAGGTGCTCGTTATCGAATGCAATTAATGCGTTTGAGCAGAGCATTAAAAGACAAACAATCGCAATACAGCGAGAGGCACGATAAAGTGATTTTGCAGCACGGCAACGCTCGACCCCACGTTGCAAAAGAGGTCAAAACGTACTTGCGAACGTTAAAATGCGAAGTCCTATCCCACCTGCTGTATTCTCCAGACATTGCTCCCTCTGACTATCACCTGTTTCGATCAATGGCACATGGCCTGGCTGACCAACACTTCCAATCTCATGAAGAAGTCACAAATTGGATCGATTCCTGGATCGCTTCAAAAGATGAACAATTTTTTCGACGCGGGATTCGTACACTTCCCGAAAGATGGGAGAAAGTAGTGGCCAGCGATGGACAATACTTTGAATGATACATGTGTAATCAATTTGTTTCATTAAAGCCTCAAATGTTGGAGAAAAAACGGCGGAAGCAAAGTTGTACACCTTGTACTATCAGAGGCAGCTTTGAAGTTGATAAACAAGTAGTATGTTCTGATGTTATATTCTTTTGTTTTCTCCAAAATTTGCCGTAAAGTATGAATATGGTCAATTATAGATATGCCTTTTCTAAATCTGCATTGGTAATGTCCTATGGTTTTGTCAACATGCGGAGTAAGTCTTTCAAACAGGATATTAGAATGTACCTTATAGATTGAATTTAGGAGGGTAATTCCTCTGTAATTATTACAGTCAAGTTGGTCTCCTGATTTATGTATAGGACAAATAATGCCTTCTTCACATTCCATAAGCATTGCTTCTGTTATCCATAATGTCTCCATAATTTTGTGGATTATAGTGATCGGAATTGGTTGTTCAACTTTCAATGATTCAGAGTTTATAGCATCAGGACCTGCAGCTCTATTATTTTTTAGTTTTGTAATTGATAGTTCAATATCTTTTCTAGTTGGTGGGTGATTTTCATTATCACTATAAATTTCGATACTGTAATGCATTTCAGGTTGTTCATTTAAACCAGGGATCGGCAACTTTTTTTGGTAAGAGGGCCAAATATTTTATGTGGGGATTACTGCGGGCCACACTTGGGCGGCCTTAACAACCAAAAAAAAAAAAGAGGAAAATCTTATTTTAACAACCAAAAAAAAAAGGAAAATCTTAAGATGTCTCGCGGGCCGCGGGTTGCCGACCGCTGATTTAAACTATTCTTATCTCTGCAAGCCAATACTCCAGGTTTGAAATCTCGTCTTAAGTTATTAACTAATTGATAGAATTTCCTCGACTCATTCTTGGAATTTTTGTCTTCAATATTTTGGTAGATTTCTTCTATAAATGCTTGTTTCTTTTTCTTAAATATCCTTTTTTCTTGTGCTCTTAATTCTCTGTATCTTTCTGCAGAACTTCTTGTATTATGTCTTTGTATCATCTCTTTGTAAGCTTGGTTTTTCTTCAGTGTAAGCTCCTTATACTCTTCATCGTACCCTTCCTTCCTTATATCGTTATTCTCCTTTCTTAACAAGTCATTAGCTGCTTCAATCAATAATTCTTTATAAATGGTCCAAGAGATAATACTTCCACTATCATTGGCTCTCTATCTTCGTACTTTTTCCTAATCAACTCTGAATTCCATATTTGTGTCAGGATTAAGTAATTGCGTAACATCATATTTCATGCATGTTATTCAAGGTATGCCCATCCGGTGACCTCCACGTAATCTTGTGGATATTTTATGTGGAAATTTTGTACCAACAACTATCATATTTTGTGATACTGGATATTCTATAAGTCTAGTATCATTGTCATTGCTTTCCAAATGTAAACTTTCTTTTCCTATAAAGGGTTTTACATTTTTATCTTGTTCTAATTTTGCATTCAAGTCACCTATGACTATAATAACATCATTTTTGGGACATCCATCTTGTGCTTTTTCCGATTTATTTTTATCTAAGTCATTACTTTCTTCAGTTGGAGCATGGGCATAAATGATACTATAGCTATAGAAATGACCACGTATTCTCAACTTACATAACCTCATATCTATTGGCTGAAAGTCTATAACCTGATCATTTATTCTTTTATTCACTACAAACCCGGTAGCAAACCGATGCTTAGTTTTATGGCAGCTATAGTATATAACACACTTGTCAATAATGTTTTGACCTAACCATCTCACTTCTTGGTATAGCTAGTAAATCCAATTTATAAATTTTAAAATTATCTTTTAGGCACTTTAACCCTTCAGGCCTACATAATGACAATACATTCCAAGTTCCAAATTGTATGTCCTTAAACTTGCTGGGCTGTCGTGAAGAGGTCCTTCCAGCAGGAACAATATAAGATTTCTTAACAATTGCAAGATTTTTATTGGGTAGGGTTGTTAGCCCTAGCCAAACTCCCAACCTGAAGGGCCAGGTCAATGTATTTATATCCCCTCATTGACTGGGTGGCCCTGTTATAGCCCCAGGTACTGGGTGTTCATTTGTTCACCTCTTACGAACCATTACCACATGGATCCTTCCTGTCTCATCTTGAGGTTATATTTGAAAAAAATTCCTAACTGATCGTTTTATTAATCATGCATATTTCAGACATTTATTATTTAGACTTGATCTTTGAATCCCTAGATCTTTCTCATCATATTTAAATTGCTGAAGATAAAAAAAAAAAGCACTTTAGCTGAAACAATTATCTATCAGTGACATTTTTCGGTACACGAAACCTAATATGACACACACTGATATTTTAAAATATATATATACTAATATAAATATATATAAATGTATATATACATACAGTGCTCTTTTTGTCATAGAACGCATTAGAATGGCGTTCCATCACCCTTTTGAACGGATTTTTATTTAAATTGATGTTTGGTCCAAACAGAATCGCCCTGTTGAGCAGAGCAGGTCGGCAAACGGCAACAAAATAATTTCGACGGTTCTGCTTGTGCACCGTATTCATAGTATTATGAAGATTACATAAAATTGCAAAAAAAAGAAAAAAAAAAAATTATTGTGCCACCCCAACTTTTTTTTTTTTTTACAAAAAGAGCTTTAAATCTTATCCTTATGTATTTTCACTTATTGTAACAGGCTGTGATATTAGTAGCAACAATTATTCTGTAAAAATCCTTTATTAAATTATTTTATGATAGATACCATTTAAAATCAGTTACTTCTGCACTGACAGATATCCTTTTAACTTTAAAAATTGGCCTCATTTTTTTCATTTTGTATATACTTCTATACTATTTAATTTCTGAAGTGTCTACTTTTGTCATAACTTCAATAAAAATGAAACTAAAGAACAAATTTGTTTACTGTTGAATTATCTTAGTGGGTTGACTTGAATACGTGATACTGCCAATGGGAGTGTCTCTTGCGATTCACTGCTGATCTGCTTTGTTTTGGTTTCGGACTACGATTTTCGCGCAAGAATACATTACAAAATGAACTTTTTTTTTGTTCATCACGTGATTACCGACTCAAGGCTGGTTTTTTTGCATGAAAGAAATGGCGGTTCAAGATTCTGTCACTGTAAAATTGTCGCCTCATTACGAAATATCTGCTGGTTTCTATGAGTTTATTTTGATTTTTAAAGTGACAGAATGATCCCACAAGATATTTCACGATCTAGGATGCCAGCATTTATCGTTTTAATGAAGGGAAATGTATCTCATTCACAACAGATGTTGTGCTTTGAAAGGTTAGGCCTAATTGTTTTCTTTTCTTTAATTTTCTACAACATTCAGTTATAATGAATCGCATGGTTCGTAAATATTTGGGGATATTTCTGTGTAATGTTGAGGTTGTGCCATTTTAGCAAGCACGCGCTTCTCGTACATATTCAGGTTTTTTTTTTTTTTTTTTTTTTTTTTTTTTTAACGCTTAATGATTACGACAACTTTCAGCAACAACTGACCTTTTCGTAAATATGCATGAGTTTTTATTAATCTAATGGTTATGGCTCAAAAAAAAGCAACAAGTGGGTTTCCGTTAATATTCAGGATTGTTTTCGGGACTTATGTTTTGGTGCAAGGAGCCATAAATACTGTCTTTTCTGTATTCGCTTACATTCGTTGTCTTATTAATTTTAAGATCAGACATCAACTTCCGCTTCCGAATCCTGAAAATAGTCCGGATGCAATCTACTGCGCAACTCGGGGAAAAAAAACAAACAAACAAACAAACCCGGTACCATCTGCTCAAGTTATATCATCTTAGTTAATTAATGTTGGGACTTTGTAACGTTTAGTTAATTGTTAAAAGAATTAGATGAACAATTAATTGAGAAACATGCACTACTAACAGGGTGTCCAGCTGTCGGGAAATATACTTGAATTTTTTTGCACCTCGGGAATTATGCTTGAAACTAGTGTTTGATGTTGGAATTTCCGGTCTGCGTCGAGAAATTCTCTCTTTATTATCGAAAAAGCCCCGATTAAAAGGACATATACGGTGCCCGTCAGTCAGACGCGTCGTAAAGATATGCTTTGCCTTCGCTTTTCACTTGCGTCATCGCAGAGTGATAAATCACGTGGTTTGGTCGGCCATGTTTTTGTACTTCCTTTCCCAGCAGAGCGAAATTCAAATGGGTCTCGCTTTTTGTCTGTGAATAAATGAATTTCATTTATCTTGGATGGCTAAGACATGGATGTAAGATGCTGATGATCGTCATCAGCAGCTTTATTCCGCCAGGGAGAACCGTTTTCTCTGATTTTCGATGATGATACGGCACCATCACCTAACAGAAATGGGTAGTTTTGCACGAAATGTCACGTGTGGAATTAGAGTAAATTTCAAGTTTTTTGGAAGGAAACAATTCGTTAATGCATATTAGGAATAAATCTGATGGAAAACCTCGGTTTTTTTTTGGTAATTTTTAAGAAAATTCGAGATTTTCTTGGAACTCTTTCACAGGCGGCGGATGTGCACATTTTCAAGGCAAAAGCTTGTAGCGCCTTTCAGCAAAATTTTCCCAATGCCTATAGCGCCCTTTTAGCAAAAAATTCGACCGCAATGTTCATTGTTTTATACGTGTGCTTCCGCAAACCAGTCCCGCTTTAAATTCAAATTTTCTTAAAAATACCAAACAAACCCGAGGTTTTTCATCACTTTTATTCCTACGATGTATTAACGAATCGTTTTCGTCCAAAAACAATTCAATTAGCCGTAATTCCGCAGGTGACATTTCCTACAATATTACCCAGAAATGCGATAAACGACGATGCATAAGCCTAAGTATGATTAGGCCTAACACAATACGATTGATGTGGCCTCAACAAATTCAAGATAAGCCACATGTGAATTTCAGAGGAGCACCCTTCTAGCAAGTCCCCCATTTTTAATATCTTCAACCCCATAGGTGGGCCATTTTAGAAAGTCCGCCATGTTTAATATAGTCCTCACTCACTTGTGACATCACAAGTTGAGAAAAAAGTTCGTCAAAGGCGGGCACCGTATTGTCAACTTTTACCAAAGTCCCTTTATGGATGTTTCTTTAAAAAAAAAGAAAAGAAAAGTAAATCGGAAAGTGTTTCACTCAAGTCTATACTCAACTCTGCACCACGTGGCCTTCAACGGCGTCAGTCACGTGTGTGTGTTGTCTCTTCGTATTGTTGCGTCTTTGTATCGCGGATTGGAAGATTGGAGTTTTTCTGCCTTGAACTTTTCAGAGTTGGATTTTCCTGCCTTCGATTTCCCGCCTAGCGACTGCCAACGTATTTCAGAAAGTAAGTACCCATTTATTTACTCAATCTTTATTTTTATATAATGTTATGCAGTGTTCTCCTTCCTATCTTTTGAATGGGCGCCGCCTGGCTGTTTTTACGAGCCGCGGGAAAACGTACATGGCAAAAAAAAAAAATTAAAATACGCAGAAAATTAATAATTTTTGATCGTTAACTTTCTACCATGTTTCTACAATTGTAACTATTTCAGGTTCATTAACGTTTAACCCATTATTTGGTCATGTTTGTTTATCATACTGTTACTACCCGCCTGGCTGTTTTTACGAAATTAATTTCTGAATTTCCAGTTCAGTGCAAGGTATTTATAACTACGGCCTTCCTCTGATTTCTTTTTAATCGTCTTAAAGTTTAACTGTTAAATTCCAAACAACGGAAATCCAAATACACATCAATAGT
>JAFIDM010052971.1:0-26879 GCA_023159025.1 Thereuonema tuberculata | reverse complement strand
AATTTATTTTATGTAATAAAAATAAATTACATTTATTATTATTATTATTATTATTATTATTATTATAATACAAATTTGTTTAAAACTTACAATTAAATTTTAATTTTAAACCTGCAGTTTACTTGCATTTCAAATTTCAGTGAACTTTTATTATGTGGAAATTTTAGTGTTGATTTTCTTTTATATTAAATACAAACTTTTAATTTATTTTAAAATTAAAAACAAAATATTAATTAAAATTTCAAATTAATTCTCTTTGAAACTTACTTAGAATTCTTTTAAGAGGTTTTATTTAAACTGTTTTTGTAATTTTAGTAGAATAATGAATTGATCAATTATGGAATGTAAATAAATTAATAGGAAATAAATGGAAGAAATTCAAACAACAAAATTTAGGCATATGTACAATATCATTCCGTACGGGATTATAAAAAAAAGTTTTTCTTAATAAAATATATATTATGAAGTATTATGTTTCATTCTAAAGAAATCAGAAGTAAGGAGAGTTCATATAGCGCTAAATTCAACAAATCGCTTTATAATGTGAAGAAACAAAAATAGTTTTCCTTGGCGCGTTTCGCTAACGGCATCTTCACACGGCGAGAGGTGTGACCTTACCGTAGACCAGATAAACGGGCTTTTAACCTTCTTTCCAGCAGGCGGAGAAGGTTCCACACCTTCTATGGCAATTAAACTGACAGATCCATGTTATGTAATTAGCCTTAATCCCATTAGAAATCATAAAACAATGCGTTTTTAAGAGTTAGTAGGAGTTCAATTTCTTAGATTCACTTTCAGAGAACGTAAATGGATTTTATCTTTTCTTTTACGATATTTCAAAGTTCGTGAACTATTAATGAAGGGAGGATAACGATAGATGAAGGGGGGAAAAAAATGAATTTATTACATTTCTCAGGCCTCGGCAAATTTATTAAGATATATATTAATACTTTTAAGTTAAAAAAAATAATAAATAATATTAATTAAAAAATTGCAAGAGTTCTTCAAATTGTATTAATATTTTTAAATAATAAAATATTTAATTTTTTACATTATCATTGAAAATATAATTGAGTTAGTCTATTTTTGTAAAATAAAGTAATACTTATGAAATAAGTGTGTCTTGTATGTATGTGTGTCTTCTTCCTCCAATAATCATTTGAACAAGCGAATGGTTCTTCTTGCAACCTGTCATGCATTTTTATGGATTTTTTTTTGTATTTGAAAAGTTCTTCGTGTGAATCCCTGCGGAGAAGTTTGCGCGTGATGACCATAGAAAGATATTAGAAGCGAAATCATTTATTTTATTTATTTATTTTTGACGTTCAGCAATGTTAATATGATCCTTTTAAATTTGCCCATTTCTCTTACTAAAAAAATTAAGTGATGCAAGAAATTGATCAATTTTTTAAAAAAATAGAAAAAAAGTTCTATAAGTTGTATTCTGCGAATGTAGATAATTTATAAATTTCAAGAATTTTTCTTTAATATTTACGATTTAAATAAACAAACAAAAACAACCGTAAAGAAGTAAGCTTAAAAAGTTAGTTTCAAGCTCTTAAAGAATTTTTTTTTTTTTTTTAGCTGGATTGCTTCAGTTAATTAGTTGTTGTAATTTGCTTTAATATTTTTTCCAATTAGGAAACAATCACGTCGCGCTTCCTAATTGTTGACAAGTGAGCATCATTGTTGAATTATTCACCTCGTGCAATTTCATTGTTGTTTCATATTCTTTCGCTGTTTGTGGAATAGATACAAACCAGTCATTGTGTGTGTGTCCCTTTCCTAACAACTTATGAAGCGTTCGATGGGTCTTCTTGGAACTTGGTATGCATATTCCAGGTCTAGGAACAGTCTTAATTTTTCTACTTGAAATCTTTTCCCAATGGATTCTTGTCGAGAAATGAGTACGAGATGAAGATAAAAAAAAATCCCGTAGAAAAGCATTGGAATCTAAACAGTGGATTTCTATCCTATTTCTATTAATATCTCATTGTTTCAAACCTTGGATATTAAATCATTTTATTTAATTCACTGCGCACGGTTTGATACGATTAGAATTAATCGGATTTAGACAACTTAAGTCACACGGATTTTAAATATTTTTTTATTTTTTTTCCAGAAAATAAAGTGCATACTGTTTATATTCAGAAGGTATTAGAATTAGAATTAAAACGTGAACAATTCGTTCTCACGACTTACAAGAAAAAAAATTACGAAATCGGATTGTCAGGAAAGTAGGCTTATGTTCTTTCTTGTTTAATAATAGAATAACGAAGTTTCTTGATTTAGCGAAAGGATGTTCATCACTCCACAACACGTCTTTGTTAAAATGATTGAGACATTCATTGTATTCACGATAAGATGAGAGCGTTTTTTACTTTTCAGACATATTGTTAGTCTATTTGTAAACACGGGAAGATATAATTATTAACTATTGCATCAAAGTACTCTTTTGTAACGAGGGAATCGATCATCTGTAATGAAATAGACGATCTGTCCTAGATATCGGCTCCCAGCAATTGGATCTGGGTCAGATTCACAGTAGATCCACTTGTACGAAAGGATGTATGGATGTGGTAGGATATCGACGACATACGTAGATCTCAAGAGGAAGAAACAGCTTAGCTAAAAAAAAAGTCCTAGAATTTGATAAAAACGTATCTTTCAACTTTAACGATTTGCTATTTTTTTTTCGAATTCCTTTGAATTTATGTCAAAAATATTAAAAAAATCATTTGCTAATTAGAAGATAGAAATATCTAAATATAGTGTAGATAATAGGCCTGTACAAGATATATCCTAAATTTCAGATATTTCTAGATTAATTGTAGAACTGTAATTTCATTTATGTAATTATATATGTAATTATAATGTAATAATGTAATGTAATACATTATTAATAATGTATTATTACATTATTATTAATTAATAATACATTAATAATAATAATAACAATAATGTAATATAATAATTATTTATATTAAAAAACAACTATGACTTACACACAAATCAATTCATTTAAGAAAGGTTTAAAAATTAAACATGCTAAAAAATACAATACATTAAAAAGGTCCTAGGACAGTTTCGGGGAACATATTCCCCATCATTAGCAAGATCTTCCCCGAATACGTTCACTTCCCAGTGAATATGTTCCCCGAAACTGTCCTAGGACCTTTTTAACGTATTGTATTTTTTAGCATGTTTTATTTTTAAACCTTTCTTAAATGAATTGATTTGTGTGTAAGTCATAGTTGTTTTTTAATATAAGTATAATAAAACACACGTTAAAATCTTCATAATAATTATTTATGTAATTATATATGTAATTTCATTTATTTCGTATCTTGGACGTATAAAGAATTTTACTGGAGTTGGGGTGAATGAGCAAGGCCTCTTCAATTCACCACCCAACCAAAAAAAAAAAAAAATTAAACTATCTTAAGGAGTTTTATTCTATAAGTTTAGGAATTTCGGGAGGACCTTTGCCCCTCGTTATGTCTCGCCCATATACGCTCACTCAAATTGCACTGATATGCAAAGATCAACTTGTACATATATTTTGAATCTTCTCAAATATTTTAGACTTGGAGTCAAATAGATGACGTAACAAAAAAATATGAATACATTAAAAGAAATTGAAATGAGAAATTTGAGAGAAGACGACGTGACAAACTTGGAATTTTGTTTCTCTTTATTTAAAATATGTGAGCATTGTTCTGTAAATGTTATATAATAGGTACAAAATGGTTGTACTTACAGAACGCTAGTCTAATAAACATATATGAAATTTACAATATTTATTATTATATTTCATTTAAATAATATATATTTCATAAAAACATATATGAAATATATAACTTTGATGTCGGTGTTATAATAAGAAATGACTGGATATGTAATAATTGAGCCGCTTTCACAACAGAGCTGTGGTATCCAGCCGAAAATAAACAAACGTGAAAAACATATCTCGCGAGCATCCGAGCAATCATGATAGGAAAAAATACAATACCTTAAAATTAAAATTGTATTTTCTTGTATTATCACCAGTGAATTTTATAAAGCAATTTCCAAACTATTATAGAAGTTATTATTCTAAAAAAAATTATATAAATTTAATATAAAATTTTCAAGTTTTTCCTTGATTGCTTGGATTTTTGTGAATGGACTTGTGCAAAACGCTTCAGTGTAAACTTTATTGAAGTCCAGGTTCTCAGGAATCTGAAATTTTGTTAGCAATCCATTGTCCGTTCCTATTGATTTTGGTACCAACTATACCCATACGTGAGAATTCACGCATCGGAATTACGGTTAAAAATTAATGTTTTCCACTCGAAAAATTACTCGTTTTTGAATTATTTCTACGATACAGGGTGTTCCATTTAACCTACTGGTTTTCTACTGATCCCTTGTCTTGCACATCGATGATTCCACGTACTTAGTTTCCTCCCTGTAGATCGATCCAAAACCTTCCACTTTGTAGACGCTTCCACTGTAAGGAGAGCGGGGGGGGTGGCTGTACTTCTTCCCGGCCAATTCTTTGCATATTTACGTATGCGTTGCGGGAGGCGAGACAATCAACCTTGTCGTCCGGCAGTTTTTGTTAACTTTAATTGATGCGACCACCTCCGAAGATGACGCACGCTGTCCGCCCACCACTGTCTCCTGTGCCGTCCCGTACACGAAGGGGTGACGGCCCTTCTCACCGCCGACTTCCCTTTTTTTTTTATCTGTCTTCGCCGACACTGGGTCCATTTTCATTATAGCTATCATCTGCTTGATCGTCACTTGGACACTTTCCCCATTACTCTTAAATTGCTTTCGGAGACCTAATATAGTGGATTCTGGACACTTAACTGATCCTAACTAGACTATGGTTATTACGTCTAGCAGTTTAAAAAAAAATAGTAAGACGCTAGTCTGGACTCCTTGACACTTAGACTAAAAGGACAGTCAACTCATTTCTGCAGACGATTTTACGACATCTTCGACCTTAACATTGAACTACGAAGGATTCTAGGTTTTTTCCTTCCACCATCAACGGATCTGTAAGTGAAAAATTTACAAAGAACTAATATTAACTCAAGCGCAAAGGAGACGAAACTTACTTGTTAGTACTGAAAAGTTTGGGAATCACTCTTTTAATGACATTTTCTTTCAGACTCTAAAATTGTATTTTTTTTATTTAAAATCTTTTATTTCTATAATACCTTTATTTATTTATTGTTTATTAATTTATGGAATTACATTAGGTCTTTAGTATTAGCTTCTATATTATCGTCGCGGCGAAAGTTGGACCCGCAAACACATTATCATTGACTAACTTCTCCAGTATCAATGCCGTATACTGATTCTCCAGTATCCAGAATCAAAAATATCAACCTCAATTATCAAAAATAAGAAATATCAAAAATCTCACATACATCTTCTTTAAATCGACGAGCAACATTAAGAATAATTTCCCTACTTTATTTTTGAGACCTTTTCCTCGTCGAAATGTTGAATGTGAATCAACGCCCGCCATTTTCTCTTACATTTGAATGTGACCGACAGGCCAGGAAAGGAAAATCTATCATCTGCATTGCATTCTGGGAGGTTCATCTTTGGCCGTACTGATAATAATGTATATGGGAAGGGGGCGAATTACCCCCTGGTAGATAAATTAAATCAGTAATTAAGTGTTTTTATAAACAGTGACCTTTGTTTTTATGCTTCTGATACAAGTATCAGAAGCCTTCTAATCCCGGTTTGTCCGTCTGTCTGTGGACAAGTATCATTAAAATATCATTAAATTACCATTAGCAACAATCTCAATAATCGCAACAATTTGCGTCTTTTGCATGCGCAGCAATCACATTTATAATAATAAGGAAATTAAAGCAATATCAATTATATTTTCTTATACGTATCAGAAGCCGTTGCAAAGCATTGTGATTGGTTTACTAATCGCTATCACTAGACTTCAGATTTTCAGAAAATCAAATACTGGCTACTCCGGATTTAAATTTCAAATTTCAGCTTCCGAGAATAAATGTTGGAGCTTTAGCTTCTCTCCAGATTGGAGGTTTAGAGTTCGATCACCTCCGATGGGGTGAGGTTTGTTCTTACGCCAAACGGACGTAGGGTTTACCCAACCTTTCTTCAAATCGAAAGCGATTTTTTCCAATAATATTAGGGACGGGCAAGCGTTGGAATGGTTTGATGATCTTTCGTGTAAAATTTAGATTTCCTCAAAATCCAGAAACTTATAATCAGATTACAGTGATTTCAAGTGATTATGAAATGCTCTTTATTTTTAATTTTAAAGTTACTTGTATTTTTTAAGTTATTTGCTGAATGATTAGAGATTGATTTATATATCTGTCTGGAGTTTTCTGTAGAAATTTCTTTAGTTTATAGCTCGAGGACCCCCCATAAGCAGGACCCAGAGTCGAAGGATCCTCTCGCCAATTCCTGAAGGGCCCTAACGATAGTCAACTTTTGAAAAACTTGATTGCGCTATCCTTGCCTTATTGGCTTATATAACCTTGCAACTTAGGCTTAAATAGAATTTATTTCAGAAAGGGCCAAGTTAAGAAATTGACCAGCCAAAAAAAAAAAAAAAAGAAGGTGGGCCATCCAACCAAAACAAACAAAAGAAAATAGATATATTCTACAGATTTTTGGGATTTTCGTTTGGAAGGGGGGGGGGCCTAGAAAATCCCCGCCGACCCTTTTCTTATATACAATTACTGCCTTACGGATTCATACCTGAAAAGTTTCGTTCTAATCCCTTTATTTTCTTACGATAAATGTTCTTATAAACTAGGCCATTCCCCTCTCTTCCCTGGTAGGTAATCCAAGAAAAATCGATTCCAAGCGGTTATGGCAAAAAGTGATATTTTATTCCTTTTTAAATGAGCTCATTATTTGATAGCGCGCGAACAAAAAGAATAAAAAGTAGGATTGGATATTGGGGAACCCAACAATAGTCCAATGGTTAATTCAAATCCCATGCAAGGCGAAAAAAAAATAAAAGAAAAAGAAAATTTTATAATCTGACTTTCTCAGCAAGAGAAACTAATAATTAACAATTGCACTGGACAGACAGACATAGAAATAAAAGATTTTAGTAATATAGATTCTACTGCACAATCATTAAGAATTTGAATGTGATTCTTCCTAAATATGTGATTCTTCCCTTAACAGTTCTCCCAATTTCTTTTCCTCCAAATTCTTGATATTATATTCGAGAGACTGTGAAACCATCAGGAAATATGAACATCAAGAGATATCTTTTGCAATAAAATTTTTTCGATGTAAAGATAAATTTGTAGGACACATTGAACAAAAGAAAAATCCATTTGGGTTAACGTATCTTTATCTATTAATTCATTTTTTGTTTTTCTTTTCTTTGACAAACAATTAATTTACAAGCCCGTTAATTTCAAAACCTATTTCCCAGGATTAAATGTACATTTGATTGCAAAAGATAGCTACCCACGACCAACCTCCCTCTCGCCGCTAATAACCCTAATTAATTTCTATTCAATATAGCCTTTTAATAGCTATTCGCTTCCATTTACAAAGTGGTTATTAATTGACCCTTTGCGGCTTCCGTATACATTTGCCAATCAATACTTGGCGACATGTTTGTTATGATGTTCAGTTATCAGTGACACGATACAAGTGGACTAGAACCATTGGATTTGGATGTTACATTTATTTTTAATATAGAATCGTCGAAAAAGAAAGGTAATCTGACTATTCATCCCAATGAAGCTTTTTTATATTTTTTGACCCATTTGGGAGCTATTGCGTTTGTCCTGTCCGTCCGTCCGTGTAACCGTTTTCCCCTAACAACTTCCGAACGGAAGGTCGGATCGACAAACGGACTTCACCATTGTGTTCAGAAACCCAAACAATATAGGAACGGGGTATTTTTACGGGTCAACGCCCCCTCCCCCCTTTCGAGATATTTGCCATTGTTTTCATTGAATGTCCGCTATTAGCATAAATGTTAGAAACGCAACAATTTCATTTCAGTTGTCAGCTGTAGTTTGATGGGTAAGGTCTCGGACTCATATGCTGGAGGTTGTCGGTTTGAATCCTTATATGTTTGTTTGTTTGTTTTTTATTTTTGTTCTCTTAATTTTCTTTCCTCAATTTCTGATTGGATTTGTTTTTTGTTTTTTCTTATTATTATTTTCATAACTTTTTAATTTTATTTTTTCCATTCATTAATGTACTTCTTTTTTTATTATTATTTTTATTTTTTTATTATTATGGGTCGCCCTTAAATTTATACTTTAGCACAAAATTTTATCCATTTACGTTATGTGATAGATTTTCTACATTTTTGATAAAATGATATATTATAATGGATCATCAACAAAAACAGCAATTTTTTTATTTTTCTTTCTTTCTAGAGACATTTAGATTCATCTTAAAACCTAATTTTTTTTTAGAAATATTTGAAGGCTATACATATAGAAGATATCCTAGCAATGAGGACATATTTTCATTGTTTGTTTATAATGTTTGTGGTACGTAAGTACTTTTAAAAGTACTATTACTCTTGTACCTTTAAGCTATCTGCCTACATACATGAAAGTCAGAAACATTGTCGTTTTGAAAGTGTTTCAGAAATGATCAAAGAAGGAAATAAGCACTAAGAGAAGGACTAGTATCCAATACAATTGGGCATCCCTAATCTCGAATCCTTGGGACATAATATTTCGGATTTGGGATTTTTTTCCGGATTTTGGAATATCGTGTCGTGGTGTTGCAGAGAAGTGAAAAATACTTACTTTTAAAAAAGCTAAAAAAAAGCATGAAAACAAATGCAACAAGCAAAAATTCTAAATGTATTTATTTACAACAATGGCGGCAGATGGTCCCTGAATGACAAGTTCTGTGAAAAATTGGCCGTGGCCAGCAGAAGCCTGTGTTGAACGTAGTGTGGATTGCCTTAAGTCCCCCTTGCATCCGTCCTTGATGATGTGACTTCAGTCATATTCTAGCTACCCAGAGCATCGTATTGTGTAGTTTACGACCTGTCTTTAGTGTATTCTGGCTACATTCCGAAAAACAATTAAGAGAAAAATGTAATCAAGCGATTATCGGTCAGTGCTTAATGGTATATAAGTAATAATACTTAATGGTACTTAATGGTAAGTCAATGCTACGTAAGAACCCAAAACATTAAAGGTTTGGCTAATGACAAAATTAGACGGAATAGCCTTGATTTCCCCGTTGAGAGAAAAAACACAGAAATTCCTGGGCTTTATGATCGCAAGCAATTAACATCAGTTTGTCTTTGTAGTATATCCCGCAGCGCAAGGAGAATGAATACACACACAGCATTCACCACTCAGGCAAGACGCCATCTTGAGCAGCTTCGGATTCAGGGATTTTGGATTAGGGATGCACAAGTGCATATTTTGGAGCATTTGTAAATTTAAAAGTACATCTATGAACTCTTACACAAATATTCGTTAAGCTTGATCAAAAGCTTAAGATATATAAATATTTTTTAAGCTTATTTATTGGAAACGTTGTTGCACTCTTGGAAACGTTGTTTTAAACAGCGTAGTGTTATTTTATGGAAATTAGATTCAGAAGCTTCTAGTCTTAATTATAAAACGGGACAATTTATCCAGAAATCTTAGGAAACGAAAACAGAAGAACAGCTGGAGGAGAGATAAAATTTACACAGAATGGGATAATTTGAAATTTCACCGTCCCTGAGGGCGAGTGGACCCTATTTTAGGCTGTCGGGAAATCAATTCATTAATTAACCTAATTACATAACATTTCAAAGCTGGAGGAGGGGGGGGGGCGTTGAAGGAGAGAGTTAGCCGCTGCCGGCACCCAAATTCTCCGATGCTGTATGAATTTATCACAACCACAAATGGATTTTCCTGTGTAGACATATTTTGAGGAAATTGTTTACTTCGTAAAAAAAAATTAGAAATATTTTTCACAGTAGCGTAACAACTTGTGCGAAATTGTCTTTTTTATTATTAATTATATTTTTATTGTAAAAGGTCACTGCACTTTAATTTTAACGTGGAAAATGAACTTGTCAAGGAATCTTTGCTGCTATTTTCCGTTGGATAATAACAGGAATTTTTTTCCTGTAGTTTTATTTAGGCTTATTTTTGTTTTTCTTTTTCCTTCCTAATTATTTTTTTTTCATCGTCTTTTCTCTGTAAGAAACAATTGAGGAAGTTTAATCAAAAGGAACTTTTTATCACTTTTTAAGTCCACAAGAAATTATAATTGGCGGGGGAACTTTGATAAATTTTGTTGCATACTTGGACACCGCCAGGTTTAAATGGGAAAGGAAAGACAAAAGTCCGGGTAAAGATTGATGAGAATGTAAACAAAAAAGCGAAGTTGTCTGGCCTGCAATCAACAGGTCACGTCTACTTCCGGTGCGCAAGATTGTCCTGCGCCACGAAATTTATCGAATTTACCCACGAATTCTAGTTAATTTTAAAATGATAAAAGGTTCTTTAGATTAACTTTTTCAATTGTTTTTCAGAAAACATGATAAAATACACCCTTTCGTCAAAATTGACAGTTTCGTGACATGATGGTGAAACGGCTGTCCAAGGGTTCTCTTCTTTAATAGTTTTTTTTTTTAATTAAAAATTCCAAACGATCTCTTAAATTTGAAACAGGAAACTCCTGATATTACAAATTTCTAGATGTTTCTGTGTTGTAATTAGAAATTGACAATTTGTTATAGGATGTGTTATAGGATTTGTTAGGTAAATAATAACATTTAATCATAACATAAATGTAATATTAGCACACCATTGTTTACTTAGGAAACATATTAACATTATTATAAAGAATTTTGTGTTTTATTTTTTAATTTTTACTACATGTGAACGAGTACTCGTTGTACTCGAGAACGAAAATAATTAATTGAAGATGTGATACCTATGGATTAACACTTTTATAATTATCACGATTAATTTTTTTTTTCAATATTAAATCAATAAAAAAAAAATCGTAAAATTTATGTTATTGGTCACAGAAATTATTACAGTGGACCTAATAGAAAAAAAACACGCGTGAATATTGTTATTACATCTGACAACGATCTTAAAACTTTACAACGGATTGTAGCTTTGTTCGATTGAGGCTTTAGTCGCACTACAGGCCTACGCAGGCCGTTGGAGTCTGTTGTGATCGGGTGGTCAGCTCGACGCCCGCCCGCCTTTAACTCCCGGTAAAGAAACCCGGTACCCATTCTACAGAGGGCTGGGTAGGCCCTAGGACCCGTTTGGAGGAGAATGAATTATTTTTGCAGTAGGGAAGTTAAAAAAAAAAAAAATTATAAATACGAACTTTGAATTAATTAACATTTTTTTAAAGTAGCAGCCACAGAAATTCGAATAAAAAAGAAAAAAATTTAATAACATCCGTTGTGAACTATAAATTACGAGCTATTTATTTGTTCATCAATATTTCGGTAATAAAATTAATTTAATAGGTAGGTGTAAATAGAAAATTTATTATCGATAAACAACCTGAATGTCATTGAAAGACAGAACGCTGTGTTTTCATTTGGAATTCTCTCGGAGTAAACACAAGGGTGGGATGGTTAGTGGAGGAAGTCGGTAGCGGATGCGGTGCCGCCCACGCTTATCAGCCGTGATAAAAGGTGGGGATAGGGTTTAGGACAACCCTTGCCTGGCTGGTTGTAATTTACTGCTTGGACGAAGACAGAACCGGTCGGAGGCTTGTGAGCGGCAATAATTAGGGCCACTTGTAAAGAGGTGGGTGGTTAAGTTTATTTGCAGTTCGTAAACAAATGGGCTTCACTTTTCCCGCGCTTTTGATTAATATTTAAACAAAAAAAACAACAACCACAATTCTTTATATCTTGCAAGAAAAGTACAGTTGCGATGCGACTTACAGCTTTGGTATTTCTTCTTAAAACCGTAAAAGACAGCATTTTAATACAAAAAAAAATAAAAAAATAGGTATTTTAAACAGATGAAGTTTTGTTATATGTTTATGTAATCTGTTGTGAATCCATAGGAACATTCGAGATGGGGGGGGGGGTTCCTCTGGCTTCATTTCCGAAAATTTCAAAATATCCAGAGTAGGACGTGTTTTATTTCGTTTTTCATTTTTAGATTGGATGACCAGTTGAGGGGACCTTGCCTTCTTGCGCCCCCCCCCCCCCGTCCCCCAAATAAAATCTTAGATACGCCCCTGTGTGAATCTCTTTAATTTTACTGGTTAGAAGTTAAGGATTAAAAACTACGTTGTATATACGAACGCTTTCCAAAGTTTGTACATCACTTATAATTTCCTTGTTTGTTTTTTCCTTCTTGGAAGGCTGCGCCCTCTGCTTCCTTTGCTTACATATTTTCTTTCCTTTTTTTGACGAGCATTTAGTTTATTGCAATTCAATGATTTTTATTAATATCTTTTTAGTTCGCTTTGAATTTCTGTTACCATTGTTAGATGGTTAATAATACCATCTTTGTTTCTATTAAATTATTGTAGCAATGAGACAAATAACATTAGAATATGCATTCCCGGCATTGTTGTTAAACATATAACAATAATCTATATTAGCTAAAAAATTCAGTGATTAACTTACACGTGACAATTGATTATTCCTTGCGTTTTCTTATTATAAAGATTTTTGCTATATTTAACTTAACAAACATACGGCAGTACTAAGAACGATAAGCCTGTAAAAGAACTTGTAATCTACTTTCCGCAAATCGCGTTAGTTGTTTTTTTGTTTGGTTATTTTTTTTTTCTTTAAATTGGAATTCATTTAAGTTTTCCCTATAACTTATATTCATTTTTTTTTATTTAAAATCGTGCAAATAAAACAAATGAACAAGTTTCCGTTTATTTTTTAATTATAATATCTACTGAATTTTAACAGTATAAATTTTCGTTTTTCAAAATAAAATATCAGTGATCAGTGTTTAAACTGAAAAGGAATTTCAATTTAACCCTTTACGAACGGTACACGGATATATCTGCAAGTGACACCTGAATGTAAAATTACTTGATTTCAAAATTTCAAAGGAAAGAAATATTAAAGGGTTATTTTTAATCCTATCAAAACACGCGTAAATTATTGGTCTACTAAAATAATTACTTGTTACAGCATCGATAGAAATCTAATTGTTTCGGTCCTCAGTGGGAAGTTTTGTCTACCTTCACGCGCTACTGTCTCAGCATGGACATAGAAGGAAAACATTTTCAAATGCAAACAATTGAGATCGTCTCTTCATCTGTAAAATACATATACCAAGTGTCAAGAAGATATGAGGGAACTTCGATGCAGACTGATTGATTTGATGTCTCATTTGTAAACCGGCTGAAAATGATGTGTTGTAAAAAAATACTGTTATGGGCCCGTCTACAGACAAATATCCCGAAACAATAATAAAAAAATAAACCTAATCTCCGCCGGTAATTGAACCAAGATCCTCCTACCATCGTCAATACTATTAGACTAACGGGCCCATAACAGTATTTTTTTACAACACATCATTTTCAGCCGGTTTACAAATGAGACATCAAATCAATCAGTCTGCATCGAAGTTCCCTCATATCTTCTTGACACTTGGTATATGTATTTTACAGATGAAGAGACGATCTCAATTGTTTGCATTTGAAAATGTTTTCCTTCTATGTCCATGCTGAGACAGTAGCGCGTGAAGGTAGACAAAACTTCCCACTGAGGACCGAAACAATTAGATTTCTATCGATGCTGTAACAAGTAATTATTTTAGTAGACCAATAATTTACGCGTGTTTTGATAGGATTAAAAATAACCCTTTAATATTTCTTTCCTTTGAAATTTTGAAATCAAGTAATTTTACATTCAGGTGTCACTTGCAGATATATCCGTGTACCGTTCGTAAAGGGTTAAATTGAAATTCCTTTTCAGTTTAAACACTGATCACTGATATTTTATTTTGAAAAACGAAAATTTATACTGTTAAAATTCAGTAGATATTATAATTAAAAAATAAACGGAAACTTGTTCATTTGTTTTATTTGCACGATTTTAAATAAAAAAAAATGAATATAAGTTATAGGGAAAACTTAAATGAATTCCAATTTAAAGAAAAAAAAAATAACCAAACAAAAAAACAACTAACGCGATTTGCGGAAAGTAGATTACAAGTTCTTTTACAGGCTTATCGTTCTTAGTACTGCCGTATGTTTGTTAAGTTAAATATAGCAAAAATCTTTATAATAAGAAAACGCAAGGAATAATCAATTGTCACGTGTAAGTTAATCACTGAATTTTTTAGCTAATATAGATTATTGTTATATGTTTAACAACAATGCCGGGAATGCATATTCTAATGTTATTTGTCTCATTGCTACAATAATTTAATAGAAACAAAGATGGTATTATTAACCATCTAACAATGGTAACAGAAATTCAAAGCGAACTAAAAAGATATTAATAAAAATCATTGAATTGCAATAAACTAAATGCTCGTCAAAAAAAGGAAAGAAAATATGTAAGCAAAGGAAGCAGAGGGCGCAGCCTTCCAAGAAGGAAAAAACAAACAAGGAAATTATAAGTGATGTACAAACTTTGGAAAGCGTTCGTATATACAACGTAGTTTTTAATCCTTAACTTCTAACCAGTAAAATTAAAGAGATTCACACAGGGGCGTATCTAAGATTTTATTTGGGGGACGGGGGGGGGGGGGCGCAAGAAGGCAAGGTCCCCTCAACTGGTCATCCAATCTAAAAATGAAAAACGAAATAAAACACGTCCTACTCTGGATATTTTGAAATTTTCGGAAATGAAGCCAGAGGAACCCCCCCCCCCATCTCGAATGTTCCTATGGATTCACAACAGATTACATAAACATATAACAAAACTTCATCTGTTTAAAATACCTATTTTTTTATTTTTTTTTGTATTAAAATGCTGTCTTTTACGGTTTTAAGAAGAAATACCAAAGCTGTAAGTCGCATCGCAACTGTACTTTTCTTGCAAGATATAAAGAATTGTGGTTGTTGTTTTTTTTGTTTAAATATTAATCAAAAGCGCGGGAAAAGTGAAGCCCATTTGTTTACGAACTGCAAATAAACTTAACCACCCACCTCTTTACAAGTGGCCCTAATTATTGCCGCTCACAAGCCTCCGACCGGTTCTGTCTTCGTCCAAGCAGTAAATTACAACCAGCCAGGCAAGGGTTGTCCTAAACCCTATCCCCACCTTTTATCACGGCTGATAAGCGTGGGCGGCACCGCATCCGCTACCGACTTCCTCCACTAACCATCCCACCCTTGTGTTTACTCCGAGAGAATTCCAAATGAAAACACAGCGTTCTGTCTTTCAATGACATTCAGGTTGTTTATCGATAATAAATTTTCTATTTACACCTACCTATTAAATTAATTTTATTACCGAAATATTGATGAACAAATAAATAGCTCGTAATTTATAGTTCACAACGGATGTTATTAAATTTTTTTCTTTTTTATTCGAATTTCTGTGGCTGCTACTTTAAAAAAATGTTAATTAATTCAAAGTTCGTATTTATAATTTTTTTTTTTTTTAACTTCCCTACTGCAAAAATAATTCATTCTCCTCCAAACGGGTCCTAGGGCCTACCCAGCCCTCTGTAGAATGGGTACCGGGTTTCTTTACCGGGAGTTAAAGGCGGGCGGGCGTCGAGCTGACCACCCGATCACAACAGACTCCAACGGCCTGCGTAGGCCTGTAGTGCGACTAAAGCCTCAATCGAACAAAGCTACAATCCGTTGTAAAGTTTTAAGATCGTTGTCAGATGTAATAACAATATTCACGCGTGTTTTTTTTCTATTAGGTCCACTGTAATAATTTCTGTGACCAATAACATAAATTTTACGATTTTTTTTTTATTGATTTAATATTGAAAAAAAAAATTAATCGTGATAATTATAAAAGTGTTAATCCATAGGTATCACATCTTCAATTAATTATTTTCGTTCTCGAGTACAACGAGTACTCGTTCACATGTAGTAAAAATTAAAAAATAAAACACAAAATTCTTTATAATAATGTTAATATGTTTCCTAAGTAAACAATGGTGTGCTAATATTACATTTATGTTATGATTAAATGTTATTATTTACCTAACAAATCCTATAACACATCCTATAACAAATTGTCAATTTCTAATTACAACACAGAAACATCTAGAAATTTGTAATATCAGGAGTTTCCTGTTTCAAATTTAAGAGATCGTTTGGAATTTTTAATTAAAAAAAAAAACTATTAAAGAAGAGAACCCTTGGACAGCCGTTTCACCATCATGTCACGAAACTGTCAATTTTGACGAAAGGGTGTATTTTATCATGTTTTCTGAAAAACAATTGAAAAAGTTAATCTAAAGAACCTTTTATCATTTTAAAATTAACTAGAATTCGTGGGTAAATTCGATAAATTTCGTGGCGCAGGACAATCTTGCGCACCGGAAGTAGACGTGACCTGTTGATTGCAGGCCAGACAACTTCGCTTTTTTGTTTACATTCTCATCAATCTTTACCCGGACTTTTGTCTTTCCTTTCCCATTTAAACCTGGCGGTGTCCAAGTATGCAACAAAATTTATCAAAGTTCCCCCGCCAATTATAATTTCTTGTGGACTTAAAAAGTGATAAAAAGTTCCTTTTGATTAAACTTCCTCAATTGTTTCTTACAGAGAAAAGACGATGAAAAAAAAATAATTAGGAAGGAAAAAGAAAAACAAAAATAAGCCTAAATAAAACTACAGGAAAAAAATTCCTGTTATTATCCAACGGAAAATAGCAGCAAAGATTCCTTGACAAGTTCATTTTCCACGTTAAAATTAAAGTGCAGTGACCTTTTACAATAAAAATATAATTAATAATAAAAAAGACAATTTCGCACAAGTTGTTACGCTACTGTGAAAAATATTTCTAATTTTTTTTTACGAAGTAAACAATTTCCTCAAAATATGTCTACACAGGAAAATCCATTTGTGGTTGTGATAAATTCATACAGCATCGGAGAATTTGGGTGCCGGCAGCGGCTAACTCTCTCCTTCAACGCCCCCCCCCCTCCTCCAGCTTTGAAATGTTATGTAATTAGGTTAATTAATGAATTGATTTCCCGACAGCCTAAAATAGGGTCCACTCGCCCTCAGGGACGGTGAAATTTCAAATTATCCCATTCTGTGTAAATTTTATCTCTCCTCCAGCTGTTCTTCTGTTTTCGTTTCCTAAGATTTCTGGATAAATTGTCCCGTTTTATAATTAAGACTAGAAGCTTCTGAATCTAATTTCCATAAAATAACACTACGCTGTTTAAAACAACGTTTCCAAGAGTGCAACAACGTTTCCAATAAATAAGCTTAAAAAATATTTATATATCTTAAGCTTTTGATCAAGCTTAACGAATATTTGTGTAAGAGTTCATAGATGTACTTTTAAATTTACAAATGCTCCAAAATATGCACTTGTGCATCCCTAATCCAAAATCCCTGAATCCGAAGCTGCTCAAGATGGCGTCTTGCCTGAGTGGTGAATGCTGTGTGTGTATTCATTCTCCTTGCGCTGCGGGATATACTACAAAGACAAACTGATGTTAATTGCTTGCGATCATAAAGCCCAGGAATTTCTGTGTTTTTTCTCTCAACGGGGAAATCAAGGCTATTCCGTCTAATTTTGTCATTAGCCAAACCTTTAATGTTTTGGGTTCTTACGTAGCATTGACTTACCATTAAGTACCATTAAGTATTATTACTTATATACCATTAAGCACTGACCGATAATCGCTTGATTACATTTTTCTCTTAATTGTTTTTCGGAATGTAGCCAGAATACACTAAAGACAGGTCGTAAACTACACAATACGATGCTCTGGGTAGCTAGAATATGACTGAAGTCACATCATCAAGGACGGATGCAAGGGGGACTTAAGGCAATCCACACTACGTTCAACACAGGCTTCTGCTGGCCACGGCCAATTTTTCACAGAACTTGTCATTCAGGGACCATCTGCCGCCATTGTTGTAAATAAATACATTTAGAATTTTTGCTTGTTGCATTTGTTTTCATGCTTTTTTTTAGCTTTTTTAAAAGTAAGTATTTTTCACTTCTCTGCAACACCACGACACGATATTCCAAAATCCGGAAAAAAATCCCAAATCCGAAATATTATGTCCCAAGGATTCGAGATTAGGGATGCCCAATTGTATTGGATACTAGTCCTTCTCTTAGTGCTTATTTCCTTCTTTGATCATTTCTGAAACACTTTCAAAACGACAATGTTTCTGACTTTCATGTATGTAGGCAGATAGCTTAAAGGTACAAGAGTAATAGTACTTTTAAAAGTACTTACGTACCACAAACATTATAAACAAACAATGAAAATATGTCCTCATTGCTAGGATATCTTCTATATGTATAGCCTTCAAATATTTCTAAAAAAAAATTAGGTTTTAAGATGAATCTAAATGTCTCTAGAAAGAAAGAAAAATAAAAAAATTGCTGTTTTTGTTGATGATCCATTATAATATATCATTTTATCAAAAATGTAGAAAATCTATCACATAACGTAAATGGATAAAATTTTGTGCTAAAGTATAAATTTAAGGGCGACCCATAATAATAAAAAAATAAAAATAATAATAAAAAAAGAAGTACATTAATGAATGGAAAAAATAAAATTAAAAAGTTATGAAAATAATAATAAGAAAAAACAAAAAACAAATCCAATCAGAAATTGAGGAAAGAAAATTAAGAGAACAAAAATAAAAAACAAACAAACAAACATATAAGGATTCAAACCGACAACCTCCAGCATATGAGTCCGAGACCTTACCCATCAAACTACAGCTGACAACTGAAATGAAATTGTTGCGTTTCTAACATTTATGCTAATAGCGGACATTCAATGAAAACAATGGCAAATATCTCGAAAGGGGGGAGGGGGCGTTGACCCGTAAAAATACCCCGTTCCTATATTGTTTGGGTTTCTGAACACAATGGTGAAGTCCGTTTGTCGATCCGACCTTCCGTTCGGAAGTTGTTAGGGGAAAACGGTTACACGGACGGACGGACAGGACAAACGCAATAGCTCCCAAATGGGTCAAAAAATATAAAAAAGCTTCATTGGGATGAATAGTCAGATTACCTTTCTTTTTCGACGATTCTATATTAAAAATAAATGTAACATCCAAATCCAATGGTTCTAGTCCACTTGTATCGTGTCACTGATAACTGAACATCATAACAAACATGTCGCCAAGTATTGATTGGCAAATGTATACGGAAGCCGCAAAGGGTCAATTAATAACCACTTTGTAAATGGAAGCGAATAGCTATTAAAAGGCTATATTGAATAGAAATTAATTAGGGTTATTAGCGGCGAGAGGGAGGTTGGTCGTGGGTAGCTATCTTTTGCAATCAAATGTACATTTAATCCTGGGAAATAGGTTTTGAAATTAACGGGCTTGTAAATTAATTGTTTGTCAAAGAAAAGAAAAACAAAAAATGAATTAATAGATAAAGATACGTTAACCCAAATGGATTTTTCTTTTGTTCAATGTGTCCTACAAATTTATCTTTACATCGAAAAAATTTTATTGCAAAAGATATCTCTTGATGTTCATATTTCCTGATGGTTTCACAGTCTCTCGAATATAATATCAAGAATTTGGAGGAAAAGAAATTGGGAGAACTGTTAAGGGAAGAATCACATATTTAGGAAGAATCACATTCAAATTCTTAATGATTGTGCAGTAGAATCTATATTACTAAAATCTTTTATTTCTATGTCTGTCTGTCCAGTGCAATTGTTAATTATTAGTTTCTCTTGCTGAGAAAGTCAGATTATAAAATTTTCTTTTTCTTTTATTTTTTTTTCGCCTTGCATGGGATTTGAATTAACCATTGGACTATTGTTGGGTTCCCCAATATCCAATCCTACTTTTTATTCTTTTTGTTCGCGCGCTATCAAATAATGAGCTCATTTAAAAAGGAATAAAATATCACTTTTTGCCATAACCGCTTGGAATCGATTTTTCTTGGATTACCTACCAGGGAAGAGAGGGGAATGGCCTAGTTTATAAGAACATTTATCGTAAGAAAATAAAGGGATTAGAACGAAACTTTTCAGGTATGAATCCGTAAGGCAGTAATTGTATATAAGAAAAGGGTCGGCGGGGATTTTCTAGGCCCCCCCCCCTTCCAAACGAAAATCCCAAAAATCTGTAGAATATATCTATTTTCTTTTGTTTGTTTTGGTTGGATGGCCCACCTTCTTTTTTTTTTTTTTTTGGCTGGTCAATTTCTTAACTTGGCCCTTTCTGAAATAAATTCTATTTAAGCCTAAGTTGCAAGGTTATATAAGCCAATAAGGCAAGGATAGCGCAATCAAGTTTTTCAAAAGTTGACTATCGTTAGGGCCCTTCAGGAATTGGCGAGAGGATCCTTCGACTCTGGGTCCTGCTTATGGGGGGTCCTCGAGCTATAAACTAAAGAAATTTCTACAGAAAACTCCAGACAGATATATAAATCAATCTCTAATCATTCAGCAAATAACTTAAAAAATACAAGTAACTTTAAAATTAAAAATAAAGAGCATTTCATAATCACTTGAAATCACTGTAATCTGATTATAAGTTTCTGGATTTTGAGGAAATCTAAATTTTACACGAAAGATCATCAAACCATTCCAACGCTTGCCCGTCCCTAATATTATTGGAAAAAATCGCTTTCGATTTGAAGAAAGGTTGGGTAAACCCTACGTCCGTTTGGCGTAAGAACAAACCTCACCCCATCGGAGGTGATCGAACTCTAAACCTCCAATCTGGAGAGAAGCTAAAGCTCCAACATTTATTCTCGGAAGCTGAAATTTGAAATTTAAATCCGGAGTAGCCAGTATTTGATTTTCTGAAAATCTGAAGTCTAGTGATAGCGATTAGTAAACCAATCACAATGCTTTGCAACGGCTTCTGATACGTATAAGAAAATATAATTGATATTGCTTTAATTTCCTTATTATTATAAATGTGATTGCTGCGCATGCAAAAGACGCAAATTGTTGCGATTATTGAGATTGTTGCTAATGGTAATTTAATGATATTTTAATGATACTTGTCCACAGACAGACGGACAAACCGGGATTAGAAGGCTTCTGATACTTGTATCAGAAGCATAAAAACAAAGGTCACTGTTTATAAAAACACTTAATTACTGATTTAATTTATCTACCAGGGGGTAATTCGCCCCCTTCCCATATACATTATTATCAGTACGGCCAAAGATGAACCTCCCAGAATGCAATGCAGATGATAGATTTTCCTTTCCTGGCCTGTCGGTCACATTCAAATGTAAGAGAAAATGGCGGGCGTTGATTCACATTCAACATTTCGACGAGGAAAAGGTCTCAAAAATAAAGTAGGGAAATTATTCTTAATGTTGCTCGTCGATTTAAAGAAGATGTATGTGAGATTTTTGATATTTCTTATTTTTGATAATTGAGGTTGATATTTTTGATTCTGGATACTGGAGAATCAGTATACGGCATTGATACTGGAGAAGTTAGTCAATGATAATGTGTTTGCGGGTCCAACTTTCGCCGCGACGATAATATAGAAGCTAATACTAAAGACCTAATGTAATTCCATAAATTAATAAACAATAAATAAATAAAGGTATTATAGAAATAAAAGATTTTAAATAAAAAAAATACAATTTTAGAGTCTGAAAGAAAATGTCATTAAAAGAGTGATTCCCAAACTTTTCAGTACTAACAAGTAAGTTTCGTCTCCTTTGCGCTTGAGTTAATATTAGTTCTTTGTAAATTTTTCACTTACAGATCCGTTGATGGTGGAAGGAAAAAACCTAGAATCCTTCGTAGTTCAATGTTAAGGTCGAAGATGTCGTAAAATCGTCTGCAGAAATGAGTTGACTGTCCTTTTAGTCTAAGTGTCAAGGAGTCCAGACTAGCGTCTTACTATTTTTTTTTAAACTGCTAGACGTAATAACCATAGTCTAGTTAGGATCAGTTAAGTGTCCAGAATCCACTATATTAGGTCTCCGAAAGCAATTTAAGAGTAATGGGGAAAGTGTCCAAGTGACGATCAAGCAGATGATAGCTATAATGAAAATGGACCCAGTGTCGGCGAAGACAGATAAAAAAAAAAGGGAAGTCGGCGGTGAGAAGGGCCGTCACCCCTTCGTGTACGGGACGGCACAGGAGACAGTGGTGGGCGGACAGCGTGCGTCATCTTCGGAGGTGGTCGCATCAATTAAAGTTAACAAAAACTGCCGGACGACAAGGTTGATTGTCTCGCCTCCCGCAACGCATACGTAAATATGCAAAGAATTGGCCGGGAAGAAGTACAGCCACCCCCCCCGCTCTCCTTACAGTGGAAGCGTCTACAAAGTGGAAGGTTTTGGATCGATCTACAGGGAGGAAACTAAGTACGTGGAATCATCGATGTGCAAGACAAGGGATCAGTAGAAAACCAGTAGGTTAAATGGAACACCCTGTATCGTAGAAATAATTCAAAAACGAGTAATTTTTCGAGTGGAAAACATTAATTTTTAACCGTAATTCCGATGCGTGAATTCTCACGTATGGGTATAGTTGGTACCAAAATCAATAGGAACGGACAATGGATTGCTAACAAAATTTCAGATTCCTGAGAACCTGGACTTCAATAAAGTTTACACTGAAGCGTTTTGCACAAGTCCATTCACAAAAATCCAAGCAATCAAGGAAAAACTTGAAAATTTTATATTAAATTTATATAATTTTTTTTAGAATAATAACTTCTATAATAGTTTGGAAATTGCTTTATAAAATTCACTGGTGATAATACAAGAAAATACAATTTTAATTTTAAGGTATTGTATTTTTTCCTATCATGATTGCTCGGATGCTCGCGAGATATGTTTTTCACGTTTGTTTATTTTCGGCTGGATACCACAGCTCTGTTGTGAAAGCGGCTCAATTATTACATATCCAGTCATTTCTTATTATAACACCGACATCAAAGTTATATATTTCATATATGTTTTTATGAAATATATATTATTTAAATGAAATATAATAATAAATATTGTAAATTTCATATATGTTTATTAGACTAGCGTTCTGTAAGTACAACCATTTTGTACCTATTATATAACATTTACAGAACAATGCTCACATATTTTAAATAAAGAGAAACAAAATTCCAAGTTTGTCACGTCGTCTTCTCTCAAATTTCTCATTTCAATTTCTTTTAATGTATTCATATTTTTTTGTTACGTCATCTATTTGACTCCAAGTCTAAAATATTTGAGAAGATTCAAAATATATGTACAAGTTGATCTTTGCATATCAGTGCAATTTGAGTGAGCGTATATGGGCGAGACATAACGAGGGGCAAAGGTCCTCCCGAAATTCCTAAACTTATAGAATAAAACTCCTTAAGATAGTTTAATTTTTTTTTTTTTTTGGTTGGGTGGTGAATTGAAGAGGCCTTGCTCATTCACCCCAACTCCAGTAAAATTCTTTATACGTCCAAGATACGAAATAAATGAAATTACATATATAATTACATAAATAATTATTATGAAGATTTTAACGTGTGTTTTATTATACTTATATTAAAAAACAACTATGACTTACACACAAATCAATTCATTTAAGAAAGGTTTAAAAATAAAACATGCTAAAAAATACAATACGTTAAAAAGGTCCTAGGACAGTTTCGGGGAACATATTCACTGGGAAGTGAACGTATTCGGGGAAGATCTTGCTAATGATGGGGAATATGTTCCCCGAAACTGTCCTAGGACCTTTTTAATGTATTGTATTTTTTAGCATGTTTAATTTTTAAACCTTTCTTAAATGAATTGATTTGTGTGTAAGTCATAGTTGTTTTTTAATATAAATAATTATTATATTACATTATTGTTATTATTATTATTAATGTATTATTAATTAATAATAATGTAATAATACATTATTAATAATGTATTACATTACATTATTACATTATAATTACATATATAATTACATAAATGAAATTACAGTTCTACAATTAATCTAGAAATATCTGAAATTTAGGATATATCTTGTACAGGCCTATTATCTACACTATATTTAGATATTTCTATCTTCTAATTAGCAAATGATTTTTTTAATATTTTTGACATAAATTCAAAGGAATTCGAAAAAAAAATAGCAAATCGTTAAAGTTGAAAGATACGTTTTTATCAAATTCTAGGACTTTTTTTTTAGCTAAGCTGTTTCTTCCTCTTGAGATCTACGTATGTCGTCGATATCCTACCACATCCATACATCCTTTCGTACAAGTGGATCTACTGTGAATCTGACCCAGATCCAATTGCTGGGAGCCGATATCTAGGACAGATCGTCTATTTCATTACAGATGATCGATTCCCTCGTTACAAAAGAGTACTTTGATGCAATAGTTAATAATTATATCTTCCCGTGTTTACAAATAGACTAACAATATGTCTGAAAAGTAAAAAACGCTCTCATCTTATCGTGAATACAATGAATGTCTCAATCATTTTAACAAAGACGTGTTGTGGAGTGATGAACATCCTTTCGCTAAATCAAGAAACTTCGTTATTCTATTATTAAACAAGAAAGAACATAAGCCTACTTTCCTGACAATCCGATTTCGTAATTTTTTTTCTTGTAAGTCGTGAGAACGAATTGTTCACGTTTTAATTCTAATTCTAATACCTTCTGAATATAAACAGTATGCACTTTATTTTCTGGAAAAAAAATAAAAAAATATTTAAAATCCGTGTGACTTAAGTTGTCTAAATCCGATTAATTCTAATCGTATCAAACCGTGCGCAGTGAATTAAATAAAATGATTTAATATCCAAGGTTTGAAACAATGAGATATTAATAGAAATAGGATAGAAATCCACTGTTTAGATTCCAATGCTTTTCTACGGGATTTTTTTTTATCTTCATCTCGTACTCATTTCTCGACAAGAATCCATTGGGAAAAGATTTCAAGTAGAAAAATTAAGACTGTTCCTAGACCTGGAATATGCATACCAAGTTCCAAGAAGACCCATCGAACGCTTCATAAGTTGTTAGGAAAGGGACACACACACAATGACTGGTTTGTATCTATTCCACAAACAGCGAAAGAATATGAAACAACAATGAAATTGCACGAGGTGAATAATTCAACAATGATGCTCACTTGTCAACAATTAGGAAGCGCGACGTGATTGTTTCCTAATTGGAAAAAATATTAAAGCAAATTACAACAACTAATTAACTGAAGCAATCCAGCTAAAAAAAAAAAAAAAATTCTTTAAGAGCTTGAAACTAACTTTTTAAGCTTACTTCTTTACGGTTGTTTTTGTTTGTTTATTTAAATCGTAAATATTAAAGAAAAATTCTTGAAATTTATAAATTATCTACATTCGCAGAATACAACTTATAGAACTTTTTTTCTATTTTTTTAAAAAATTGATCAATTTCTTGCATCACTTAATTTTTTTAGTAAGAGAAATGGGCAAATTTAAAAGGATCATATTAACATTGCTGAACGTCAAAAATAAATAAATAAAATAAATGATTTCGCTTCTAATATCTTTCTATGGTCATCACGCGCAAACTTCTCCGCAGGGATTCACACGAAGAACTTTTCAAATACAAAAAAAAATCCATAAAAATGCATGACAGGTTGCAAGAAGAACCATTCGCTTGTTCAAATGATTATTGGAGGAAGAAGACACACATACATACAAGACACACTTATTTCATAAGTATTACTTTATTTTACAAAAATAGACTAACTCAATTATATTTTCAATGATAATGTAAAAAATTAAATATTTTATTATTTAAAAATATTAATACAATTTGAAGAACTCTTGCAATTTTTTAATTAATATTATTTATTATTTTTTTTAACTTAAAAGTATTAATATATATCTTAATAAATTTGCCGAGGCCTGAGAAATGTAATAAATTCATTTTTTTCCCCCCTTCATCTATCGTTATCCTCCCTTCATTAATAGTTCACGAACTTTGAAATATCGTAAAAGAAAAGATAAAATCCATTTACGTTCTCTGAAAGTGAATCTAAGAAATTGAACTCCTACTAACTCTTAAAAACGCATTGTTTTATGATTTCTAATGGGATTAAGGCTAATTACATAACATGGATCTGTCAGTTTAATTGCCATAGAAGGTGTGGAACCTTCTCCGCCTGCTGGAAAGAAGGTTAAAAGCCCGTTTATCTGGTCTACGGTAAGGTCACACCTCTCGCCGTGTGAAGATGCCGTTAGCGAAACGCGCCAAGGAAAACTATTTTTGTTTCTTCACATTATAAAGCGATTTGTTGAATTTAGCGCTATATGAACTCTCCTTACTTCTGATTTCTTTAGAATGAAACATAATACTTCATAATATATATTTTATTAAGAAAAACTTTTTTTTATAATCCCGTACGGAATGATATTGTACATATGCCTAAATTTTGTTGTTTGAATTTCTTCCATTTATTTCCTATTAATTTATTTACATTCCATAATTGATCAATTCATTATTCTACTAAAATTACAAAAACAGTTTAAATAAAACCTCTTAAAAGAATTCTAAGTAAGTTTCAAAGAGAATTAATTTGAAATTTTAATTAATATTTTGTTTTTAATTTTAAAATAAATTAAAAGTTTGTATTTAATATAAAAGAAAATCAACACTAAAATTTCCACATAATAAAAGTTCACTGAAATTTGAAATGCAAGTAAACTGCAGGTTTAAAATTAAAATTTAATTGTAAGTTTTAAACAAATTTGTATTATAATAATAATAATAATAATAATAATAATAATAAATGTAATTTATTTTTATTACATAAAATAAATT